>VDFB02133208.1:0-22381 GCA_007258455.2 Sequoia sempervirens | reverse complement strand
GGCCCCCACAAGGAGCCACTCTCCCTAGAGACCCAGCAACATAAAAAAACCAAGGGTTGTACCATTATAATTTGAACAAAGAATCACAATAGAGAAGCATGCGAGGCATTATCCATCTCGCTATAAATACATAATCAAAGTCTCAACAATTCCGTACAACCCTTTCAAAATCATGAAACCAAACCACTTGCCACATCAAAGGCACAAAAAGAGAGAGAACATCAACTGACAATCATCTCAAGCCTCTGGAAGTATCTCAAAAAGTTTACACTAGGGTTTCCCCCATCAAAGAACTAACAACAAAATTGCAAGGCCACAAGAACTATCTTCAATTCAAATATAACGAATGAGTACATAAAAATAAAACCATCAACTCCATCCAGACTACATAAACAACTTCGATACAAATAAATCGGAAATTCAAGAAGATCAACTATCCACAACTCATAAACAAAACAACACAAATTAAATGGCAAAGGATTCCTTGAATCAAAATTAGTCTCCAAAAGAATCCACACCAACATGAACCATCCAAACACAATCCTTCAATAATAGAGGTAAAAGCATGCAACCAGGCATCCCAAGGAGACCTCAATTTCCTCCTCACAGGATACCTGTGCAACTGGTTAAACAAATGAGCTTTGACAAAAATCAATAAACATGACAACAATGTAATTAAATGTTTCACCAAAATAATAAAAGTGGGAAGACTGCATTCAGTAAGAAGCATAAACTTATCACAACCAAATCATCACTTTAGTATCCAAAATACTCCACCACAAAACCCCTTTAACTCAAAACCAACCAAGAATTCACCTTGTAAGGTTAAATGAATATCAACACAATTTAACTTAAAGAAGATCCCCAACCCACGTCAACACAAGAAGAGTCACAATGAAAGAGTATGTCAAATCACTCATAAAGCGACATGAACCCAATGAAATGAAAATACTTCCAAAGCCAAGCAATTCCAAGGAGGATACCACAAATAGGATACACCAAATTACCCTTAAATGATCAATGACCAATCAAATACAATTTATCCATTTGTTCAAAAAGAATTAATTTAGAATAAATAAGGGAACTCTAAAATCACATATTGTAATTATCTCAAGGCTTATTTTTACATTCCATAATATTCCTTATCATTAATCTCATAATTAAATTAAAAGATTATTTCCCTCGAATATTAATATTTGAGACAATCTTAATACAATTTCCTAGTTATTTAGCTTACACACTAAACTTAACATTCCACTCTAAAGGTTATAAAATAACAATATTCACCTACAAATTAACAAAGAATAAACCATAATAATTGTGGTAATAATAATATCCTAAATTTCTTATTCTTCTTAGACAATTTGCTAATCATTTAATAATGGAAATAACCTTCATTCAATTTTAGTGTCAAGGAAACTTAACTTTGCTTATCTTTATTTAAGTAACCATTTCCAACCTAAATATAGTCTTATTTACTTTATTAGTCCCAATTTAGGTTCACTATTCTCTACAATGATTAAAGAAGCACCAAGACTTACTTGATTGTATGCATAACAAGATTTACTACCAAGTATACATATATAAGGAAATACCCAGTTACAACTTAAATACCACTTCACATTAGAATTCTTTATTAGATTCCTTAGACCCAACCCATTTCAAGGATTCCAAATTTAACACATCCAAAAAGTCTCTAATCCAAGAGAATATAATCAAGGTAGATCTATATATCTTCTAGTGTTCTACACTCAAATTCTAAATCATTACACTAATACAATAATTTCTAACCTCTTCCCAATCTCCAATTTCGAGCCATACCTATTAACTTAAATAGGTGAATAATAATAAATTATTATGCCGACAATGATATATCGTGATATCATGATATGTTGAAAAGATATCCCTCTGTTAACCATTCCCTAATCTACTTTTATGTTAACATACTTGATGCTGTCACTAAACTAAGTGATTATAGCTGCAACAGAGATAAGTAGATTAATAAAATCAGAGAGATCCTTTAAACCTTTAAACTTTCTATTATGTTCAGGTACACGGCTAAGACAGTTTGACAAATGAATTCAGAGAAATTATTTAATTTACTACCCCTATACAAGTCTAAGAGTTGCAGCTGTAATGGGTTGCCAATGTTTTCAAGGAGACTATTTAAATTTATACACGATCCAAAGTCTAAACACTACAGCTGTGATAGATTGCCAATGGTATCAGGGAGATTACATAAATTTAGATTACCAGACTATGTGAAGGATCTCATCTACACACTGTATCCAATAACATCAATTTCTCTCAGCTTCGACTGAATGGAGGTAATTGGCAAAGGCTTGAAACATTGCGCAGACCAAGAGAATTAAATAATCTGCTCATTGGTCCTCAATTTCTTCACTTGAACAATCTGCTCATCGACGGCATCAGAGAAGACACACGAACCAAGCTTCCTCCACGTTTGAGATGGTTACGGTTGCAAAAACGTGAGAAGCCATTTTCCTTCAGTCTTGCGGATAACATTTGGGATTTGATAATAAAATCAGAGAGTTTATTTAAATCTATACACCCTACCATGTTCAAGTGAGTCGCTGTGACAGGTTGATGATAAAATCAAAGAGACTATTTAAAACTTCAAAACTTCCTATTATTTTCATGTGCTACAGTTATGACAGATTGCCAACGGATCAGAGAGCTTAATTAAATGTCGCTCCCTCTTATGTTCAAGTGTTGCAGCTGAAACAGGTTGCTAATGGAATGAAGAAGATAATTTAAACTGTGACGCTATTTTAGTTTCAAGAGCTGCAATTGTGATAGATTATTAGAAAGAATCAAGCGGATATTTAATCTCCACACCACTCTATTATCAAGTACCACGGTGGAACAAGTTGCCAAAGAATCAGAGGGACTACTTAACCAAGGGTTCCATACTTTCTTATATTCTACAGCTACAACGATAAAATACCAGTACCAAATTGGCCACAGATATACACTTCTAATTGAACTGAAAACATGTTAAGTGACATACCTCATAAGTTGCACCATAAGAGGGTCGAGCGATCTAGTTTTGATTTTTCCCTTCAAAAGCCTCTCATCTTTCAACGCTGTGCATGGTTATTCCAAAATCGACCTCTGTATTATCCAGCAGTGCTATCCGCCCCCCCAAGATGCCTCTTCAATTCTAATTTTATGAGTTTCAATGATTGATAACTCTACCTGGAAGATGATGAGACAAAGGAAGATAAAGCATATGCCATCTTTTTCCAGCTTCCCTTGCCTTTTACTCTTCCCAAAAGATGCTTTATTATTATTTATTTAACAATAAACGATTCTTTTCTTTGCTTTAATCCTTTATTCAAACTTGAGTACAATTTTAATATTTAATCCTCTCTAATATTTTCTCACTTTTAAATTTATTAATAACTCTTTACTTAATATTTTATAAAACTAATTTATTTAATTTTCATCTTAATTTCTAGTTTTATTTACTCAATGCTATTTTAATTAATTGAGTACACAATTCCATCAAATATTATGTTAACTGCATAAACTAATCACACACAAAACAACAATAACGCAATTAAACACTTACACAAAATCAGAAGGTCACGGAACTCTGGGGATTCAAGTGAACTAGCATGGTACTTAGACTTGGCTCAAGTATTTCACAAAACAAATCAATGCAAAATGATTCATTAGGTCTTTTTGATTCTGGTATAGCAAGGAGAAATTTCATGAATCTATCATGAAAATCATAGATGGATTCATCCTCCAATCTTTCTACATCACACAATGCATCAATATATGATATGGACTCAACTTTGTTTGCAACTTTCTTTTTAAATTTTTCTTAAGTATGTAGATTTCTTTCTTCATACAAGCATTCATCATTCACTATTGACTCTTCTTGAAAATAATAATGGAAACATGTTTTGAGCTCATGCCATGAATCTATGTAATGCATTGGTAAGCAAGAAAACCAACCTTCAACCATACCTTCTAAATTTCTTATGAAAAATTTCATGATAGTATCTTCTTCCATTATTTGACATTCTTCCATGAAATAAATGAAACACTGTACATGTCTTGATGTTGATTCTTCAAAATCATCTCTAAACTTAGGCAAATATTCATTAATTTTTTTTTGGACAAAATACATGGGTAATCTTGTATTTTAATAAAAACTAAAGGGTCACATCTTTCACTATCAAACACCTTCATTTGAGGAAAAGGTTGTGTTCCATGCATGATATCACAACTCGTAGAGGGAGAATTAAAACAACCATACATTTTGTAAATGAAAATGATTCCCTCTACAACTGTTCAATTACAATATTCAACCTCCCTTGATTGTAGTGATAAATTTCACTAAATAAGGGAACCAAAGTTTTCTATGACTTCAAATGTGGTTTTCATATACATATTTATCTTTCTTGAAAACTAGAAAATGAGAAATACCTAGATATGTTGTAGCTGCTACAAATTTCCCTTCCTGACTAGAAATATTCATAGATCTGAAATTTTATTCAAATCTTCATCAATTTCTTTTAATAGAGTCACCACCTCTCTTCTTAGAGGACTGAACTTCAAGCAATATGAAGCTCTTTCACATGTAAATTTCCTTTTTGATTTCCTTTCACCAGTAGAGCACCACAAATTATGAAACTTTCAGGTTCACTACAACAATTTCTTTCTCCAGGTTTGAATTCCTTTAATATTTGAACAAAAAAATAATATGACTCTTAATTATCAGTCTACACTTGGAGATTCAAATTTCTATCTGGCGGAGTCACGAATCTATTGGTTCCTTTTCCAACTAAGCCTCAAAATCCTCTAAAGGGCATCCAACCCTTATACTTAAAAAACTTCAAAGCCAGTGGCCAACTAATGAGCAAAGAGTTTGAGGATCTTACCCCTACACTTTAGGCTCTGTGGGACCAAGGAGGGCATTCTGTATTGTGTCCATTCAATATTTTAATTCCTCAATAACACTTCAACATAGATTTATTCCTATTGAGTGCAAATAGACATTACTCACTAAAGGTTTTGCTAACCTTTAAACAAGTAACTACCTATTGCTAGGAATTAAGCGAGACTTTAGATTCATACATTGCAATTGAAAGTATTTAATGATTTTCATTCTCATTCTAAATCCCTAGCCAAGAACATCACTTACTCAAATATTTCTAAAATAACATAATAAAAAGACCAATGCAACATCAATTGGGATAACAGAGTCAAATTGGCAACAATCAGTAATACATTAGCCATTTATCTCAGAAATAGGTGGACTATTATCATACTACCTCATAGTATTCAACTCACTACATCTAAAACACATCTTACTAGATCCTATGCTCTTTCCTCACAGAATTGTGACTTCATTTAAGCATTTAATCAATTCATTGAATTGAAGTATAAACAAATCCATTCATCCAATCAAAATAATTGAAGACAAACAAAAATATCATTAACCCTATTATTCATAATATGCAATAAAATTACAAAGGAGAGTATACATATCAGAATTAAGACTTGCTCTTATAATTTGTGGCTTCTGTAAAACCATTTTAAGATCATTACAAACATGATTCAAACCAAAACAATTTGTTGTTCTATATATCATCATTTTCACAATATGCATTTTTCTGAGCTTAGCTACTCACCGAGACCAATTTTAGACTCAAGAATGGAGCCCTTTATAATGAGAAGAGAATGAGATGATAAAGGAAACCTGAAGAAAAAGGAGAAACCCTAAAATAAATCTACAGAAAGCACCTGGTAGCTTCATCTCCATTAATTTGCAACAAGAAAACTGAAAACCCTCTCTCTTCTCTCTTCCTTTGCAACAAACTTTGCCTCTGCATTTGCTTGCCTCTTGATTCTTCAACAAAAAATTCACCTCTTTCTTGAGAAATTTGCACCAATTTACCCTATAGTTGAAAAATAACTCCTTCGTGAAAGCCCTTTGATTAAAATTTTTGCAGTAGGAAAAATATTCCACCCTTGTTCTTTCACCTGCATTTTATCATTTTCTTTGTTTGCTACACTGTGAAAATTCACCTATTCCCTCATTACCCAAAATATTTCAATTAAATATTTCCCCTTCTAACATTGCACTTCATTTAAAAATTCCTTGCCTTTTAATCATTAAAGGCATTTGAGATTAACTTTGGATAAAAATTTACCCCCTCTAAAATATTTTCCTTTTAAAAGGTTACCAGGTAATTTAAAATTCACTTCATTTCCCCATTTGCAATTTTCACTCAAAGCACTTTAAATGTTGAAAAATTAAAAAATTATTCACCAAGCAAAATATTACCCATGCATTTAAATTTCACTCATCTATACTTTACCTTTGAGTTTTAAAAAGCTTTACTTTTAAAAACCATCGGGCATTCACCATTTATATTTTAAAAAATTATTTTTAAATAATGAAAACTCCACTTTTGTCAGGCCCACCATATGCCATCTCGAACCTCATGTGCATCACTTGTTGAAGGAGAAAATGAAGAGACCAACTCGCTATGAGTGATGGTGAAGCTTGTTCCATTTTCATTTCTACCATCAACAAAGTTTATTTAAAATTTTGTTTCACTGGGCCTCAAAAATAAAACCATAGACTTGGCTCTTTTGAAATCTCCATGGGCCCACCAAACTTTTATCTCCATCGTATCGCTCATCTCTCCTTACTGAGGAAATTGGAGAAGACAACTCATGATGCGAAGCATGCAACCAAAGTTGAAATTTATCATGTGCATTCATTTTTCTAAATATTTGCACCTCGGGTAAATCATTTCACCAGACTTTTACTTTTTAGTAGGAATTTCAAAAAGTTCATTCAGCACCATTCCTTGTGCTTGTCATTTTTCACATGTAAAATGACCCTCGGGACGTTTTCGTTGCAACAAAAGTAAATTAAAATAATGTATCAAATGACCTTCATTTTTAATGAAAATGGAGTTGTAGAGGTTTTAGACCAAAAAAAGAAATGAGTTGTCATTATAATTGCAAAATTTGACACTTTTTGAAACACCATTTTTGGTCATGTTGTGATTATAAAGAAATTAAATAACCCATTAGAACTTATCCTAGAAGCCTGAAACTGAGTAGGCATGTAGACATTTGACCTAGGAATGGAGTGCAAAAAATGGTTCAAAAAAAGAGATCCTGAGATGAAATATATTAATCGACAAAGTTGCTTACTCAGTCATTTTCTCCAATTGCACTTGTTCAAAACCAATCAATGCTCTCAAAGTCACCACTTTGAAAAAATATCAAAAAAAAATTTGGGGGCCTACCACTAGAAACATGAGATCATTTAGGTCCATTGAACATGTGTACAAGAGGGCTTTCCTTCATTCCATATTTACCACCAAATATTAAGGGTTAAACTTGACCACTTTGAAACACTTTGAAAATACAAATGTAAAAACAAAGAAAATTGCATTTGCTTTTGGCCTAGTAAAAATATCAAATCTGATCATGAGGCTCTAAAATCAGACAGGGGAGCACATGAATGTATGGAGAATGGAAAGCAACACTCCTTTTGTCTTGAAAATCAATAGGCTCGAAATTATGACCCTCCAAAGTAGGTCACTTGGGCAGATTTTCCAAGTGCACTTCTGAGAGTGTAAAGGAAAAATTTTCAGTAAGGGCACTTCAAATTTGCAAAATTTGAAGGTGCCAACAAAGTCTATTCTGCAACTCTCGCTTAGTGACTTTGTAATGATTTAATGATTTTTAATGTATTTATAGATTAATTTATGATTTTGGAAGAAAATTTCACCAAGTGTCCCCTTTTTCGCAAATTATCCCATTTGTTTGCAAAGTGTCGGGTATGTGCAGGATCATCATGGAAAAAGTAGGCCCTTAAGTGGCAAAAAATTCAAAAAAATCAGAGTTAGGAAATTTGATGTAAAATTTTGAATAAGTTATCTATATTATTTAAAAAACATGTAAAAATAGAATCTGTAGAAAATTAAATGTAGTTTCTAAACTACTAGGTTTGTTTAAAAAAAAAGAAATGTATTTGGTAAAAATTGAAATTTCAATGGAGTGGTACTTAAATTTTAGGGAAAAAATAAGAAGTAGGTGTCTATCAACCACCCTAACCACAATAAAATGATAATATTTTTTTACAATATTTTATAAATAATTAGAGGACTCATGCCCAGATGTGACGCATATTTTTTTGTATTTTTTTTCCAAGTAAATAATTAATTATGAATTTTTTATTACAATTTTTTAAAAATATTAAAACTCGTATGTCTGACCACCTTAACTTGGTCAAAACTTCATGAAATTCAATTATTATTTTTTTAATCCTATACTATGCAAAGTATAGAATGTGACGCATGTTTTGGATTCAAAAAATGTGATACGTTTGAAAGCATTGATGTTTTTCAATCAACCTATTTATCAGGACTTTAGTCATAATTTGAATAGAAAATGAATAATAATTACTTATTAAATTCAAAATAAAGCATAATTTATATTGGTGGAAATTTGAGAATATCCTCTAAAAACCCTTTTCGTTTCATCAATTTTGGGTAAAAAAATAGTCGTCAGCCACATACCCATCATATTGCCACTTTTTGGCCCATCATGATCCTGCACATACCTTGTCCCTTTTGTTTGCAAAAGTGTCTCGTTTCTTTGTGAAGTGTCCCAAAATCATTTTAAAGTGTCCAGGGCCTTTGGAAAAGCACACTAGATGAACTTTGGTACACTTGCATGATGAATATTGTAAAAATTAAAGATATTAGATGAATTTTTTAGAGCATATTGTTATGATTTTGATAGGTTCCATCCCATTCACGACAGTGGCTAGGAGGGAGACAAATTATCTTTCTTAGAGATTTATCCCTAGCACTATTAGTAGTAGAGATGGAGCAACTATAGGAAGTAGGTATCTAGTGGGCATATTTGATGTCACCTATGAGATACCATGACATTATGTTGATGGCCCTGTTCGAGCACAAGGATGTCGACACATGTATGTTCCACCTTTCAACTGGGGAGATGAGTATCATTCTAGAGGATGTACGCCATATTCTTTGAGTTCCTATTCGAGGAGAGCGGGTATATTTCCAAGGAGATTGGTCATTCCACGAGAAGAGGGAAAACATGCAGTATTGCTTGGATGAACCTATTCATGATGAGCGCGTGAAAGTGTGGATCAAGCTTCCTATGCTTCTATATTTGTGAGCCCCCATTGTGAGATAGATTGTGATGCATACAATGGCTTTGGTTCTCAATCTTGATGGATGAGTGGAACACCTGGATGGAGGATTGGTACACCTGATTTGTGGGATGGTAGAGCACAAGACAGTCTGCTTGGGGACACTACATCCTAGCACATCTTTATTATGATCTTGGTCAATTTTTGTTCCAAGAGATCGACAATATGGTGTACTGTATAGTTCTATAGGTGTGGTGCCTCAAGCATATTACATGCACCAGCCCTATCGGGTTCCCTTGTGCCATAGCCATAGGATATCCATGAGCCTTTGGCTATCCTCTATGATTCTTGTGGTAGTATGGAGATCTACACTTTTGGAGGTTGAGATTTGATCAGTGGGAGGAGGATGAGATCATATGGAGATGTTATCTACCCACACTATAGTGGCAAGATCCCATAAGATAGTTGAGGAAGATGCAGATGGATATATGTTTGGCTAGGTGACATGACTATGTTGTATGTCCATTCTATTATGGCCAAGTCATGTGATTGTTTAGGAAGGTGTAGAAACCACTGAGGGCATGCCCCTTCATTAGGCCATCAATACGAAGTTTCCAAAGGCTAGGTGATACCGGTCAGCTCACTATAGACCATGTCTAGAGTGACTCCAATGATTCAAATCATGACCAGCCACCAATCCTTGATGTTGATGATGTCGACAGCATAGATGCTTGAGAAGTGGTGGTTAGTGACATGACCATCTCCTGAATTTCCCATGGATGTCCCTATAGGTGATGCAGGTTCAACACCAGATAAGGGAGATAAGCTAGAGGATAGGGCCAAGGATATACGATATAGGCCAGCAGATATATTTACTGATGTTATCGAAGATGAGTATGATTTAGAGGTTGATCCTAACTATGAGGACTGGGATGGAGGAGAGGAGGATGATGATGATTATGAGGAGGAGTATGAGGAGGATCCACCCTTGAGTGAGGGTGATGAGGTACAAAATGAAGATCAACATGACCGAGGAGAGTCCTCACACACTTGTGTGACCAAATCATGTGCAGTAGCTATAACAGACATTGGTGCCCATGGTTAGAGAGAGGCTATCATGTCCTCCATTCTGCCTAGAGAGGATGAGGTTGATATCTCTTAGCCTACTCGATAAATAGGTGATGATATTTGATTTTATGTATTTACTTGAGTTTTAATGGTGTGTATATATATATATATATCATGTTGATTTTGACTGATTGTGTATTGTTTCTACCTTGTAGGAGAGATGAGAGACTGGAAAGAGATCTATCATTCGGCTGCCACAGATATAGTACCTACATCCATCGATGAGGGGGAGATAGAATCAAATTATGTTCCCTCACTGATCATGGAGGAGGAGCTAGAGTCACCCAAACCTTTTGCAAGGTTGCAGGAAGCTTATGAGAGCATGAGGAGATGACTCTATTGAGCTATGTGTAGGAAATTCATCGTAAACTTTAGTAGAGGTTGAGAGATTGTATGCAGAGCTAGCACAACTATGAGCAGAGAGGGATTAATTGGCAAAGGATCATCTTTTGGCTCTTGTTCGAGTACAGGGTTTGGAGTATGCACTCAAAGTTAGCAGATCATGATCACAATCACACATGACCATCTCACGACATCTAGGGACCATATCATAGGCACCAGAGCCCAAGGGGTCATGCTCTCATAGACCTTGGTGATTTTGTATATGATGATGAGATGTATATAAAACTTTTGATATATATATATATGAGAATTTTATTTTGTTGTAATTTTTCTTAATGTGCTTGAATGTTAAATGGCAATGTGATTAATTAAATAACCTAGTTAAAAGTATTTAATTAATGTATGCATGATTGAACATGATTGATGTGATCTAATGTAAAACATATTTCAGTTTCACTTTAGATATAATATTGTTAAATTAAAGAAAGTATGTGAAATTAGATACACCTATAATTCATATAAGGATCAAACTTAACATAACACGAGGGTGAATATTATGAAATATAAAGTAATTATGAAAAGAACTTAAACAATTACCTTAGTTTCAAGACAAACACATGATCAGTTTTACAGAACAAAGCAATGTGAAAGTTATTTAGAATGAAACCAAATAACTTTAGACAACGCTGCTTTTCAATCCATACTATTCAGGGAGGCTAGAGATAATACCGACACAAATGCATGACATTAATAGGTTCTTTAAGGGGTGTTCCTTTGAGTTCACTTGAGAAGTAAGCACCAGACCTACAAATGGTATTGATTATGTAAGTCCTAACCAATTAGGGATGAATTTATCTTTGTCCTCATGGTCAACATGAGTATTGCATTGATTCTCATGGAGAATGAGATCACCCTTACGAAACATTTGAGGCATGACATGAGTGTTGTTTTTTTGGTGTAATTGTTTAATGTAAGCTTGGTGATGCTCAAGAATGTTAATGCACTTTTCGTTGAGCATCTCAAGCTAGCACAATCATTGATATTTATAAGTGGTATCGTCAAGAAGGTCTTGAAGATCAATTCATAGTGTAGGAATCTCTAACTCCAAGGGCATGATCATGTCAGTACCGTAAAAAAGGTTATAGGCTGTATTTCCTATGGATAATCTAACACTTGTTCAATAAGCCCAAATCCCATAATGTAATTATGTATGCCAATCCTTATGATGTTTGTTAATAGTTTTCCTTAGGATTTTTTCAAGAATCTTGTTAGTACTTTCAGCTTGTCCATTGGATTGCGAATAGTATGGTGTAGAAAATCAATGTTGGATGTTGAATGTTTCGAGAAAATTATTTACTTCATTATTCTTAAATGGGGTTCCATTATCTAAAATGATTGTGGAAGGAAGGCCAATGTGAGAAATTATGTGTTCCAATATGAAACAACAAATTACTTAAGTGTTTATAGATCGAAGAGGAATAGCTTCCACCCATTTTGTGAAATAGCCTATTGTTGTTATTATAAATGTATGTTTAGTAGAAGAGGGCGATGAAATTTTTCCAATGAGATCCAGTCCCCATACTGAAAATGACCAAATGAGAATGTGGGCACGAAACTTAGAAACATAGGCATGGATCAAATTGTTATGTTCTTGACATTTATGACCTTATTTAATGTAAGCAAAGCATTCTTTCTCCATATGTCTCCAAAAATATCCCATATGAATAAGTTTTTTCACTAACACATGATCGTCCTCCAAAATGACCTCCACAGGCACCAACATGAGCTTGCTCAAAGGCTATAAGAATTTCATAATCCTTAAGACACCTTAGTAAGAGACCATTGAAGGATCTTCTATACAACACATCAGCGAGGATCACACATTTGGCTTCTAGTTTGTGTAAACAATTTTGAGTGTTTGTTGTTGTGGGCTCGGGAATGGTACCAACTTTTAAATAATTGTATGTTGTATCATACCATTCTCGTGAGTCTTCTTGAGTTGTGGTTAAAATGTATTCTAAGTGAGTATCAATCAAAGGTTTCATGATGTGGTGAATAACAAAGGTGAAGTCTGTTGAAGGATCATGTGGGAGATAAGAGAGGTTGCACTCGGCATCGCATCTGCATGTTGATTGTCTTTCCATGGGATGTTATCAATGGTGAATGATTCAAACTTCTCTAATAGTTTCATTATAAGATCATTGTACAATTTTGATAATTTGTCATGTTTAGTTTGATATGTCCCATTGATTTGTTTGATGACTAATTGCAAATCACCAAATATTTTGATATCTTTAGTACCCATGGTTAAAGCAACTTATAAGATTCTTGCAATTAATGCTTCATACTCAACTGCGTTATTTGTACATAGGAAATTTAATTGATAGGATAAGGGAATAGGCTTTCCATTAGGCAGAATCAATACTACTCTAGCACTAGAACCTGTTCAACACTTGGATCCATCGAAATACAATTCCCATGTTTTAACATCTGCGGTCAAGACAATATCATCAGGAAAGGAGTCATGATTAGGTAAATTGAGAGGAAAAGGGGCATCAACTAATTGATCGGTTAAGGCTTGTCCTTTTATTTCTTTTTTTGAAACAAAATTAAGGTAAAAATCAGTTAAAAACATCACCCACATAGCTAAGCATCCAGAGAGATTAGTTTTATCAAAAAGACACTTAAGGGGATCAAATTTTGTTATAACTTGTATTTTAGCATTTAGTAAATAATGTGGCAATTTACTCATAGCGAATACAAGAGCTAGGCATTGTTTTTCAAGTGGTGAGTATTGATTTTTATAATTAATTAAAGTTCAACTAATGTAATAAACATGATGTTCTTTTCCATGATCATCTTGTTAAGCCAATAATGATGCAAGGGCATGGGCTGATGCGGCTATGTAAAGGATAAATAGTTTGTTTGACACTATAGGTTGTCAAATAGGTGGAGTTTCAAAGTATTCCTTTAAACTCTCAATTTAAGCACGTTTAAAATCCTCATTCCAATCAAAGTGTACATCCTTTTTGAGGAGATGTGTGAATGGTAATGTGTGATCAACTAAATATGCAATGAAATGACATATATCTTGAATTTGGCCTTGTAACGTGTGTAATTGATAAATTTTCTTAGGAGGTGGCATGTTAATAGTGGGGCATGCGCAGGATCATCATGGTAAAAATAGGCCCTTAAGTGGCAAAAAATTAGAGTTAGGTAACTTGACATAAAAAATTGAATAAGTTATCTATACTATTTCAAAAATATGTAGGAATAGAATCTATAGCAAATTGAATGTAGTTTCTAAACTACAAGGTTTGTTTAAAAAATAAATCTATTTGGTGAAAATTGGAATTTTTAATGCAATAGTATTTAAATTTTAGAGGGAAAAAATAAAGTAGGTCTTTTCTGACCACTTAACCACCCGATAAAATGATAATATTATTTTGCAGATTTTAGATATAAGTGAGGTTTCATGTCTAGATGTGATGCATATATTTTTTGTAATTTTTTCCAAGTAAATAATTAATTATGGCTGTTACAACTTTTAAAAAATAAAAAACTGGAGTATGTCTTACCATACTGGTCAAAAATTCATGAAATTCAATTTTTATTTTCTTAATCCTATAGCATGTGAAGTGTAGGAGCGACACATGTTTTAGGACAAAAAAAATGTGATACCATTTAAAAGCTATAGATGTTTTCAATCTGCCATCAATTAAAACTTTAGTCATTTGAATATAAAATGAATAATAATTATCAAATTCAAAGTAAAAGCATAATTTATATTGGTTGTCGTGTCTCCTTTAAAACCCTTTTTCATTGCATACGGGTTTAAAAAAGGTTAATGTTACATACCCATCATATTGCCACTTTTTGGCCCATCATGATCCTGCACATACCCAGTGACATCAATTTTATTTTTGTCCACCTCAATGCCTCTATGAGATATGAAAAACCCCAAAAGTTTTCCACTATCTACACCAAAGAAACACCTTTTTGGATTTAGTCTCATGTTATATTTATGTATGTGTTCAAAAAAAATTTGAAGAACATTTACATTGTCTTGTCATGTTAAGGATTTAGCAAGGATATCATCAACATAATATTCCAAGATCTTATGTATGTAATCATGAAATATCAAGGTCATCACTCATTGATAAGTTACATCAACATTCTTTAATCCAAAAGGCATTACCACCCAACAAATCGTTCCCCAAACAGTTGTAAATTTAGTTTTGTATTGATCTTGAGGGTTGATAAGGATTTGATTATAACCAAAAAATTCATCCATGAATGACAAAAAAGCATGTCCAGTAGTTGAATCTATGATCATGTCAATATTAGGAAGTGGAAAGTCATCTTTTAAAGAGGATTTATTCAAATCATGAAAATCTGTGCATACCCTAATATGATTATCAGGTTTAGCAACTGCAACAATATTTGAGATCCAAGGAGAATAATCAATAGGTCAAATGAAGCCGGCATCAAGGATTTTTTCAAGCTCTACTTTAACATGTAAGGCCATGTTAGGGTGCATTTTTCATATCTTTTAGCAAATATTTTTAGCATTTTCAGTGAGAATGATGTTGTGTGTCACAATTTTTGTGTAAATTCCTACCATATCAGAATATTTCCAACGAAAAAGTTCAAGAAAATCATGAAATAAGGTTGTAGTGTCCTCTTGTTCTTCATTGTTAAGTTACTTGCTAATTTTAATAACTTTGTCTTTGTCATTTATGTCCATTGTAACATAGATTGCACCTCCTAAGGGGAGTACATTAGAATTAGGAACTTCAAGATCATATGGTTCTTCAGTGATATCACTACCCTTTTGCTTGGTAATTATCATAGCACTAGTAACCCGTTTAATGGGAATAGTAGAGAATGTGTTATCATAGACCCCTAACATTTGTTTCAGAGCTTCATCACTATCAACATACTATCATGATGGTGATAAGTTCATATCAAGCAATTCAGGATGTTTGATTGTGAGTTTGTGTTTTGGTTGACATGTAATAGTGTTGATATTCAAGGATGGTGATTGAGTAACTTTTGTCATCTTTGAAAAAGAATATCCCAATCCAATTTTTGTCTCTTGTCTATTAGGTTCTATAGGGACAAAAATACCTTGTTCATGCTTTCCACATCCTTTTCTAGTATATCCTATTTTTTTCACAAGTTCATAGCCTTTTCCATAAAGTATTTCCATTTCTTTCAGATTAATTGGAGGTTGATAATCTATCTCATCAAAATTTGTTGTTTACGTTGTAGTTTTGTCTAAAGTAGAGGAGATAGATGTTTGAGAAGATTTTTCTAAATTTTGAGTGGACATGATAGTTGGTTGTTCTTGTTTCTCATCTTTCTTTTGTGTGATTATGTATTCACCCATAAATGAAGGTGTGAATTCTAAGGATCCCTAATAATCACCAAATAATTTAGACATTGATTCCTCATCTTGTTGTTCAATTTTGAGAGGTTCTATATTAGATGTTGGGATTAATGTATTCAAAGGACTTGTGGTTCCTTTTTCAAGGTGTAAGAAACTTTCAAGCTTGTGGTCTATTTGAACTTGATAAATTTTGTTGGTATATACATTTAATTATACGATGAAGGATCATCAAAGGCACTACATTAATTTCAATAATCTATGGTTTTCCCAAAATAATATTATACGAAAGACCATAAGGCATGACATGAATAGGAGTTTGCATAATGGCCACCCCAACTATAATAGGAAAAGTGATTACACTAAGTGGTTTCTTTTTTGTATTGTAAAATCCTCAAATGGATAAGGAATTAGGTTTTATTTTTGACTTGTCAACATGGAATCTATCAAGGAGATTCACACTACACACATTAAGGGAAGAACCATTATCAATGAGGGTTATTTTAATACCTATTCGATTGAATTGAGAAATTATCATAAAGGATTCATTTTGTTTTCACAACTCTAAAGGAGGGAGCTCATTTTGATGGAAAGTAATTTCTAGATTAACTTTATTCATTCCATGTATTAAAGCTACCACATCATTTGGAGTTGTACTAGGAGGAACTGCAATGCATTGTAAGGTTGTCTGAAGAATAGTGTGGTAATTTGGTGAATTCTAAAGTAAATCCCAAAGGGAAATCTTTGTAGGGGTATTTTTGAGTTGTTTAACAAGATCATACTCCTTTGTGTGTGAGGGAAAGTGAGGAGCACTAGGAAGATTAGGTAAAGGTAAATAAGGTGGGGTTGGTTGGGGTGGTTGCAGATTGTTTTGGGTATTGTATGTATAAGCAACAATAATATTACTAGATTGCTACAACACATCAGTTTGAGGTGGGTAAAGAGTGAACTCAAGTGTACTGGAAGGATGAAGTTTACATGAGGGTGGGTAAAGAATGAGTTGAGGTTAAATCACATTAATGTCCTTAGTTTTAGATTGCTCACAACAAACCCTAATGGATGACTTAGATGAGATGAAGTCCTAAAGGGCTTAATCTAACATTTCAAGGTCATCACCACTAAAAGGTTTGAAGTGCAAGCTATCATTAATTATTTTAAGCTTCTCATGAAAAACTTTAGAGACATTAATGTTCTTTGTTGTAGGTTGGTCATAACAAACCTTAGTGGATGATGTAGACGAGATGAAGTCCTGAAGGGCTTCATATAACAAGCCAAAGTCATCATGACTAAAAGGTTTGAGGCATAGGTTATCGTCAATTGGTTTAGGATTCTCATGGAAAGCTTTAGAGGATGAAGTGAGTGAGATAAAGTCCTAAAGAAATTCATCTAACTTTTCTACATCATCACTACTAAGAGGCTTGGATGAGATGGTATTTTTGGATTGAATCATTTGTTTGAAAGGTTGGTTTGATGTTTATGGTTTTTCATTGTTTTTATGTATTGACGAATCTGATTTAAAAGAACTGGGAACTAATGTTGAAAAGGAAACTTGCAAAAATATAATACTATCCATGAATTACATGAAAGAAAGTGATGCTTATGCAAATGATTTACATATAATCAAAAGTAACTAAACTAAAATAGAAAAGGAACTGTAGGAAATAGAAAAGTGCAAATCAGGAAACTAATTCTAAAAATATTGATGCAAAATGTGCACTGGGACTGATTCACCCAAGGTACCGAATGAGTCCTAGGAGAGGTATTTTTATTTTTATTTTTGTTTTGTTGACTTTTCTGGATGTTTTTAGGTATATACAATGCCAATAAAGACTGAAAATGTATACTTTTGGAATGATGTGATGAAATGAAATGCAATAATGACCTCTAAATGATAGTTTCACTAATGCAATTTTAAGAAGCCCTAGGATGCAAAAACAATGCAATTGAGTCTTAGAATTCAAATGAAAATGCAAATAAGAAATATATAGTGTTCAATCTGCGGGTTCACCAAAATGAACCATCAATTTTGTGGTGTTCTATTTGCTTCTCTTGCACTCCTAGGGTTTTCCACCAAAAAGGAGAGAGATAGAATCCCAAAATTTGGGTGGTTCACTGAAATAAAGGAATGTATAATCGAATTATGACTAAATGCAATGATCTAAATGTAGCTAAGTGATGAAATTGATTGATTATTAATGCAAAACTAATGAAATAAGCAATGTTTGAAAACATAGTGACATTTTGCAAAAAGTTTAAAAAGATGAACAAAATTGCAAATGAAACTAAATAGAAAGTTGTAATTTAATTAGAATGTGTGCAGTTGTGAGACTGATGAAGAAAAGAAATTACTCTAGAAATCTAGAAAATTGAACTTTGAGGTTGACTGGGACTCATTTGCCACCTTGGGAAAATTAGTCCCAGGTCATGGTTTTATGCCCATAAATTAATTTCTCCTCACTAGGTACTACAATCTGTAGTTAACTCTATCAACCACCATAAGTGGGAATCATTTGCCATCCATGGTGAATCAATCCTTCTTCAAATTTCTACAAATTCAGATCTTAGACCTACACCTTGTCACCTATACAACACTTTTTGATTGGAATCCAAATTGGGAACTCAGAAAAAACCACAAAACATTTTAATTTTTTTTGTTTAATGGTGGGTTTTCCTTGGTAAAACCCCTAATTGGGTAATCAAACCTTGAATGGACAAAAATCTACATAAATACCTAGCCTTGAGTGTGTTAAAGAATAGGAAAATCTGACATATGACAAAACCCTATTCTATTATGTTAGAATAAGATGTGCAAATGTGATTTGAATGATGCAAGACTTCAACCCTAGAAACCATACAACATATCAAATGAATGTAAATTTCATGCAAAATTAATGCAAACCTTAAGTATGAAGATAGAGAGAATATGGAAGATGGAATCACTTTGAAAACAAGTCTTTAGGTGTGATTTGATGGCTAGTTGCATCTCCTAAACCTATATTTCTCCATGATTCACCATAGGCATCCATCATCAACTCTTTTCAATGTTGAATCTTGATCAAGAAGTGAGATTGAAGACCTACAAAAACCTTAGCTTGCTGCCCTAAAGCTTCAACATTTATAAGAAAACGCAAATAAGACTTATTGTGGAAGACTCATAATACTTGAGGGTAAGTGCACCAAGATGGTTCTTTGTAAAAATGACTAAGAAATGTGAAAAATGGCTTAAAATATGTATTTATAGGCATCAACACCTATATTTCTTTTGTTATTTAGGACCTATGAGGTCACATCCACTGAAAAATTAAGTTGAATTGATTAAATTCTGTTCAAAATTGAAATTTCCTCGAAGGGACTTCCATTCACTACTCTTAGTGAATGCTGGCCCCACCAAAGGGGACTCATTCGCCCAAGGTGGCAAATGGGTCCCATTAGTAGTCTTTGAAGGTGGGTTTTCGAGACATGAATTAATTGAGTGTTGTTTGTGAGGATTTAAGTGTTTTTTAAAGTGAAAGATGCCTCTAGATAAAAAATAATGGGTATTAGGGGACTATAAATGTTGTTTTGAAGATTGAATAATGTAGGGGTACTCAAAAGTAAGTCTAAATTAAGTGTTAAATTGTCTCTTTTCTCAAGAGTGTCCAATTTTCTTAAGTGTCACACTAGGAGATGAACCCTATACCATTAACCCATATAGATTTGTTATTCTAAGCATGTCGTGAACCCTAGTGAACTATCATTTTTTGTTTCTTCTATGTACTTCTCTTGTACTCTTAGGATCTTTCACGTAAAAGGAGAGAGATAAAACACCAAAATTGAAGTAGTTCACTCAAATAAAGGATTGTGTGATGTGATTAAGACTAAATGCAATGATTTAAATGCAATAAATGATGAAAATGATTGACTATTGATACAAAACCTATGAAATATGCAATGTTTGAAAATAAAGTGAGGTTTCCAAAAAGCTTTAAAAGATGAACAAAATTGCAAATGAAACTAAACAAAAAGTTGTGTTTCAGAATGTGTGCACCCGTAAAGTTGAAGATGACAAGAAAGCACTTTAGAATCTGATAAATCTGACATTTATGCTGACTAGGACTCATTTTCCACCCTAGGAAAATCAATCCCAAGACAAGGTTTTTTTCCTAGAAATTAATTTCTACAAACTAGGTATCTAAATTTGCATCTAACTCCAAAAGCTTCCTCGTGAGGGACTCATTTCCCATTGATGGTGAATCATTCCACTTTCAAATTTCTACAAATTTAGATCTTTTTTTTGCACCTTGACACCTGTACAACACTTTATGATGGAAACCTAAATTGTGATCTCAAAACATTCCTACAAACGGCTTAAAATTGGTTGTCTAATGGGGGGTTTTCCTTGGTCAAACCCCTAGTTGGGTAATCAAACCTTAAATGGACAAAAATATGAATACAACCCTAGCCTTAAGTGTGTTAATGACTCAGAACGTCTAAAGTATGATAAAACCCTATTCTATTGTGCTAGAACAAGATATGAAAATTTGATATAAATGATGCAAGACTTCAGCCCTAAAAATCCTACAAAACATCAAAAATGGAGAAGAAAGACATGGATATGAGATGTAAATGAAATGCAAACCTTAATATGAAGATAGAGAGGAAATGGAAGATGTAATCACTTTGAAAACAAGTCTTTAGGTGCAATTTGATGGCTAGTCACATCTCCTCAACCTAGATTTCTCCATGATTCACTATAGGCATCCATCATCAACTCTTTGCAATGTTGAATCTTGAATAAGAGTGAGCTTCAAGACCTGCAAAAACCCTAGTTTGTTGCCCTAAAACTTCAACTTTGATAATGAAAATTATTTTGGAGGACTTGACTTTAGAATTTATTTTGTAAAAATGACTAACAAATGTGAAAAATGACTTAAAATGAGTATTTAGTATTTATTTTCCCGTTATTTAGACCTAAGAGGCCAACATCCACTGAAAAGTTAAGTTGAATTAATTGAAGTCCCACTCAAAAATAGAAATTTCCCTCAAGAGGGACTCATTCACCACCCTTGGCAAATGGGTTCGACCAGAGGTGACTCATTCACCCAAGGTGGCAAATGGGTCACACTAGTGATTTTTGAAGGTGGTTTTTTGGGATATGCATGAATTAAGTGTTTTTTGTTGGGATTTAAGTGATTTATCACGTGAAATGGGACTCTAGATAAAGAATAATGGGTCTTAGGGGCCTATAAATGTTGTTTTGAAGGATGAATAATGTAGAGGTACTCGAAAGGAGGTCCAATTAAGCATGAAATTGTATCTTTTCTCAAGAGTGTCTAATTTTCTACGCCACACCTAGAAAACCTAAACCATTAAACCTAGGTCATAAGCCCTTAACCCATATTAGATTTGTTATTCTAAGGTTCTAAGCATCTTGTGAACCCTATAAACCCTAAACCCTAAACTATAGGACCTAAAGCCTAATAGATGAAACCTAAACCCTTAACCCATATATTTTATATTTAAGCATCTCATGAACACTAGAAACCCTAAACCCTAAACCATAAGACCTAAGGCCTAGGAGATGAGTCCTAAACCCTTAACCCATATAGATTTTTTATTCTAAGCATATCATGAACCCTAGAAACCCTAAACCCTTAACCCATATAGAATTTTTATTCTAAGGATCTCATGTACCCTAGGATATGAAGATCCTAAACCCTTAACCCTAGTACCTAAAGCCTAGGAGATGAACCCTAAACCCTTAACCCATATAGATTTTTTATAAGCATCTCATGAAGTTCTCTAAGATATGAATCCTAAACCCTTAACCCTAGGACCTAAATCCTAGGAGATGAATCCTAAACCCTTAATGCTAGGACCTAAAGCCTATGAGATGTACCCTAAACCCTTAACCCATATTATATTTATTATTCTAAGGTTATAAGCATCTCATGAACCCTCTAAATGCTAAAACCTAAATCATATGACCTAAAGCCTAGGAGATGAGCCCTAAATAATTAATCCATACAGATTTCTTATTTTAAGCATCTCATGAACCCTAGAAACCATAAAATCCAGTATGTGTAGGATCATGATGGGCCAAAAAGTGGCAATATGATGGGTATTGGTAGGGTATGTGGCTGATGACTTTTTTTTTACCCAAAATTGATGAAATGAAAAGGGTTTTTAAAAGAGATTCTCAGCTTTCCACCAATATAAATTATGCTTTACTTTGAATTTAATAAATAATTATTATTCATTTTCTATTTGAATTATGTCTAAAGTCTTGATTGATAGGCTGATTGAAAAACATCTATAGCTTTCAAATAGCATCACATTTTTTGAATCCAAAACAT
>VDFB02133207.1:0-32879 GCA_007258455.2 Sequoia sempervirens | reverse complement strand
AATTTATCAGGAAGGATTTTCCAGTGCCAGTTTCCCCTTGAATAATCATGCAGAGATGGCCTTTGGGTGAAGGCTAGATGTGATGGGTTTGGATTATTTGAAGGGCCAATTGTTATTTTGGTGAAAGTCGATGGGTTGACATATCTACATGAAAGAATTGAACCAGAGCTTTCTCACGCCGTGCCTTCACTAATGAGATGAATTGAAAAGCAATATTATTAAGTTCTTCAGGAACATGGTTTGCATTCCATGGATGGTTGATATAAAAATCCCACCTATGCATAGCTAAAGTTGATTTATACTAAAGTTAGTAGTAGCATCACACTGAGAGAAAACTTCCCATTCATATTCATCCATAGAGGGACGATGGTTGAAATCACCAGTATCACTATCATCTTGTTCTTCAATTGTGGATGTAATTGGAAGTCTATTAACATGCCAAGGATGATAACCAACTATTTTAAAAAAATTCTAATTTTCTATTATCTCTTCTCTTAGAAGACCTCTATCTATTTGTATGTTCTAGAAAGGCTTGTATAACATAAGTTCAGTCCAACAAAATGTCTCAAATATCTCTATATCTTCAACAAGAGTAGTCTTGAATAACGGGTAAACAAGGACAACTATAGGCTGGAGCCTTGGTTTCTATTTAGGCTTTTTGTGTTGCTACAAGTGTGTATATAGGTAGACCAATTCAATTAGGGATAAAGTAGCTAACTCTGGAGGCCTTTGCATATAGTATTGAATGTAGTTTGTTGGCAGCTCTTCATCAATATCATCTTTGCTTATATGAAACCATGTCTTTTTTCCAAAATTCAAAGGAACTTATCGTTGGCTTGAAGTAAGAAGAGGCAATTTCTATAACATATAGCATGTCTCCTGTGTAGAGATGTCACATTCCACAAGCATATTCATCATGAATTTTTGGTATGCAACCAGTGCTCTATCCTCAACTATACTTGTATTTGCAACTCTTTTCAACATATCTAGAAAATTTTCTAATTTTTTCTCATATTTAGCTTCATATTTAGAAATATAATTCAAAACAATTTTCTTAGAAACAACTAGCTAGCAGTCAACATTGGCACACCAAATTGCAAGCATAGCTAGGTTGTGAATATTTAGGTGGTCATCATTTCTTGTTGGTTTGTAGGATTTGTTAGACTCAACATCAGATGTCAATGAGGTAAGTTGTTTCCACCATGGTGCTTTATACCGAAATTGCAATTGCTCTCCTTTTCTTCTTAAATAAGTATATTCAGAGCATTTTGTGTGCCTTTGAACTATGTTTAGCAACTCTTCATAATCTATGATTGGATCATTGGTCAGGATCTAGCTCGTGGTAAGCAAACACAAGTTTTCTTCAGAGCAATGATACATTCTAAGAAATCTTTGTGCAAGGCAATGTGGATTCCAAGTTGAAACATATCTATCAAAAAAGTGCCTTGCTATGGTAACATCATGGTCATTGTACTGATCAAGAGTATCCATGTCAAGATCTTCTAAAATCCATAGAAAACTATGCACATGTGCAGATCTATGATGCTACCATTCATATCTATAGCAATAATCTTTTGCATACAAAATCTTTTCGATCACCTCCTCACAGAAAATTGAGAATCTATGATGCAAATATAAAGATGCTCTATGTGGATTCTGAATAACACCATCTATTAGCATTTTTGTTGAAGGCTCCATTTCTAAATGAGATGCAAAAGAGAAAACATTTTGTAGGTCAGCCCATTTTGTGTCTGCACAAATCAAAGTGAAAAAAAGGGTGGGTATACCAAGTTGTTTGATCATAGCAGTGAGATGGGCACAACAAGAGCTTCAGAAAGAGTGGGTCCCATGCAAAAATGTGCTAAATCGCATCAACTACTCAACTAGTTAGTGGTGAGGAGCAACTTGAAGCTGTTGCCATAAAATAGTCAATGACTTGGGGATTCTATCCTCTAGATCCGCTCTAACAAAAATAGAGACAATTTGTTGGCTGCGACATCTCACAATCAAGTTGTAGAGAAAATATCTAAACCTAACATGTTTTCCAAATTTGTGGTCAAAATATCTCATTAGGTGGAGGACATATTCAAGCAAGTGAATTTTAATATTCCTCAGTTGAAGGGGAAGTGCTGCTCTCATTGGGAACAATGTTGGAAAGGCCATTGAAAATAAAACTTCAGTGTTGTATTCATTAACAGGAGAAGAGATAATTTCAAGCCAAGATAAGATGTTCTGCACTTTTTTTTTTCAATTTGCAAGACATATTTCATTACTTGTAGCTCTCGTCTAGCATTTGGTAAGCAAGGAATAAATGATGAAAATTTTGAAGAGCCATTTTCTTCTTGTCCAACATTTGTTGAGTTGGTTGATGACATTAGGTCTTCATCTAAAACTTGGTCTATTGTATGCAAGAAAATGGACACATCAACAACAACATTAGCTAACATATTAAGAGCCTCAACATCAATCTCAACATCATTGTAGTATTTTTCATATTGAAATTTGTATTTTAATGCATCCATGAAATGATGTTTATTAACATAACAATCATAATTCCTGCCTTCAATGGTGGTCTTGCGAATGATGACTACCTCAAGGTCTTGCAACCAATGTGGTAAAAGTTTTTCTATGCTTGAGACATCTTTAGGGAAGCTTATCGTGTGACCACTATATTTAAATTGGCCTCCTCTAGCATTGGTAACCTATAAAACTTGAACCACCCTAAAAATAATCATCTCTTCAACCTTTTTTAACTTTTTTGAGTAACAATGGTTGTGGGCCTAGATCCATGCCATTTGCGGAGCTAAACTGATGGGAACCTTTTTCAAAATAACACCTTACACATATGGCTTCTGACCCTAACATTCGAGTGCACATCCCTATGTAACTTTCCTTACATATTTAGAAAACATAAAGGTTGGAAAGTGTATCTATATGATTTCAAAATTTCTTTACCACAACAAGATAGCTATCGTTGAATATTTCTTTGAGGTATTGTTCTTGTGTTCATGCAAGAGGGGAGATCCTCTAAGATTCTATACAAGGGTTGGCATTTTCCATTGGAATTGTGTGCTACAAGGGAGAACTGTTACCATTTTGGCATGTAGATGTGGTTTTTGTAGCTATCCTTTGTTGTAAGTATTTTTTGCAGTGCTTCATGGATATTTCCTCTCTATGCTCCCTATAGTAGAAATAGTTTTGTTGTTATTTTTTACCCCTTTTAAATTCAACAATTGATTGGGCTGTGCAACTTGAGTGTACCCATATAACCTACGAGTATACATACAATCTCAAGTACATTAGCATATATGAATATACATGTATACCCATACATACATTGAAAGTGGAAATTACACATAAACATATAAGAAAAAATATATGTCTATCCATCTATACATGAATCAATATCTGTGAATGACCAGAAAAGGAATAGCATATTTTTAACATTAGGAAATATTAAATTGTTGTTGAATCTTGTCCCTTTCCTAAAATAATATATTTAGGGTTAGTAGTTTTATTGGCCTCCATTTATTATTTTAGTTATGCCTATGCATCTCTGCCGATGGACGGGTTAACATAGGACCAATTGCAGATTATGAACTTGGTGGATATAAAATTAGTTTTATGGCTAATATATACATGTATAAAAATATGTCCATAGACATGTATACATATGCGAACATATATACATGTATACATATACATACATTATTCATATACAGTGACATACATATACATATACATACATATACATACATATACATACATACACATACATACATGTTAATATAGGACTTGGGAACCTCGATATAGGGAGGGCTCGGTAGAAAGTTTATGCTCGTGTGAGGCTTAATGCATTATTTCATTGTTGCACAACGGGGGCAAGCAAAGCAAAGTAAATGTGGGTAGATAGAGTAAATGGAATACTGAATGTTGCAATGTGACAAACTATACTTTGATTAAGATTCATTGTCAAAAGAGTCATGCTAACATTAATTTCATAGTAATTGGGAAAGATATATTGTATACATATCTAATCTACCATATTGAATTATTTATTTTTGCATATACATAGACATACACATATGCATATACATATGCATATACATACAAATGCATATACATACACATGCAAATACATACACATATACATATACATATGCATACATGCATACACATACATACATGTACATATACAACATATACATACATATACATATACATATATACATATATACATACATATACATATATACATACATATATATACATAGACATATATCCACATATAGATACATATACATATAGAGTATTGATTGTTGTAGTGTTAGAAACTATACTTTGATTAGGTTGCACTATCAAAAGAGTCATTGTACCATTGATTTCATAGCATATGCGCAAAATCTGCCATCCTCATATCTGATCTATCATATTCTAGTATTTTTTTTTGCATGTGGATAGACATACACATGCATATACATACACACACATATATATATATACATATTCATACATGCATACATATACTTTCATATACATATACAAACATATACATACATATACATATATATATACATAGACATATATACACATATACATACATATACATACACATACACATACACATATACATATACATATATATACATATGTATACATTAAGATATACATATACATCAAAGCCATCCTTTTATATGTTGCAAAATAGGAATGCATATCTAGTTCCACATCTATATGCTTTGTCAAGATGGCCCATGTAGATATACACCTAGAAGCGAAGAGAACTAGAAATAATAACACAAAATTTGCAACAAGTATAAGATAAAGTGAAACCATACTTACAGAATCAAGATCTAAAGGCCAGGGGGTCATGCCCTCAAAGCTAGACTTTGCAAGGACACCAACAGGTGCTACCAACAAATCAATATTGGAGGGCTCTGCGAACCCATCCACAAAGCCCACTTCCATAGACATAGGTCTATGAGCTTATTTGTAGTGAAAAAATGTTGCAATTTGAGTTCACTAATTGACATCTCTATTTAACAATTAAAAAAAAAAGATTAGTGTACTGCAACATCCAAATAGTAATTGGTAGACAACTTACAAATATCAATTTATAACCATTCCACTTTTAATACTGCTTAAACAACATGAGATACAACAACAAGAATAAAAATCCACTTTTAATTCTATGGAAACACCAGGGGATACATCAAGAAGAAATACAATAATAAATGCAAATGCATATACCCCCATATGTATCTCTTTATCTTTGGGGCTGCTTATATGTGTGTGCATGCAAGATTTTATTATTTCTATATATGTGTATTTATGCAGATTGTAGATTTTACTATTTTATTAGTTTTATTCTTTCCAATTCTCTTCGCTTCTAGGTGTACAACTATATGGGCCATATTGAAAAAGCATATGGATGTGGAAACACCCTTAATTGCAGATTCGGCCTACGTTGCTTCGTATTCAATATTATGGACAAAACATTTATGTAAAATACCAATGCAAAACGACTTACATATTCCATAGCACAACAGTTTAGGAAACCTATATTTTGTTATACAACAGACCCAAGGAAGACGATTCTTGCAATACTGTAATCTTAAAGCAACACTGCTATGGCTCTGTTGGCAATTCAACTTAATTAATATATTTTCTTGCCTTAATAACTATAAAAAAAACAATTACTGAAGAATCAAACATATGTTGTGCTTCAATCTTTTCCTAATAGTTCTTTTATGATTTTCCTATCTATTTATAATATTTAATGGCAAATAATGGAGCTTGAATGTTGAATATATGCATGTATATATGTGTAGAAATAATCAAGTACATATATGCATTGAAGTTCCCCTTTATCAATACATTTACAAAGACACACATATAAGCAAATATATCTATCCATATGTAAATATGTATATATGTATTTATATACATAGTACTATGTATCTAAATACTTGTGTATAGTATATTTATTTATCATTGTGTGCAAGTGTTATTACCTCCTAATATGCAAAACTAATTAAGAAATGCAAGATAAAACAACACCAGACCACCTCAAGATTGGGCTACATTGAACACAAATAAAAGAAAGATAAAAACAAGAAAGTATACCTTTTACTTGTGTTGATCCTTGGTTGGCCCTTGATGTAGCTTGAGTGTGTGCTCCTTGGATGGAAAATGATCTAAAATGAGATGCAAAAGGGTGAAGATGCAATGGAAGATGCAAATGATGAAGGTGGTTATGCGATAATCTAAGCAAAATGGATGCAAAAGGATGGGATGAAAGCGTAAAAGTGAGCAATAATGAAGGATGAAAACTAAGTATGCAAAGAAGTGCTTAAATGGCTTGAGAGCATAAGTGTGATAAAAATGCATAAGGTCCATAAATGAATGAGAAGGGGGGTTATTTATAGAATAAATTGAATTCTCTAGAGAATTCAACAGCCAGGATTGAGCCACCATGGCCAAGATGGAGGGCTATGGTGAGTTGAGGAATCACAAGTCCTCACATCTTGCCATGTAGAGGATGAAGTGTCCAAAGGACATGGTGAGATGGAAAGGGTACAAATGATATGAAAGAAGGACAAGTACTTTGAAAGTACCTTGGGAGGGGAGAAGATTTCCTCAAAAAGGAACTTCTTGTTCCCATATGAGAGGAAAGTGACATATGAGGAATTTTAGTATTCCTCAAAAATCTCCATGGGGAAGAGAAAAGTGGTTGGAGAAATACATGTGAATTTTAAATTCACATGATTAGAAGGGATAAGGTGGTTGGGAGAATAAATATGAATTTTAAATTCATATGAGGAACACCTTGTGGATACGACAAGGTTCTTATGAAGGAGGCTGAAAAGTACCTTGTGGATTAGACAAGGTTCTTATAATAGAAGGTTCTTGGCTTCATGTGACTGATGTGACCTTTCAATGATCAGATGGGGAAGAGGAGAATCGCTTGGAGGAATAAAAGTGAATTTTAATTACATGGGGAAAAAAAATTAAAATTCTTTGGGCAGTGAGGGGGAGTTGACAAGATCTTGATTGGACCAGCTAATCATTGATTGAAAGAGCTAGTAGCTAATGAAGATTAGGAGCCAACTTGTAAAAGTTGGAGGATATGACACATCCTAATCAAGAATTAGACATGTGCACATCCCTAATAATGGGATTAGGAGGTGGATTAAGATTAAGGAAAAGTGATGGAGGATGTGACATGTGAGGGATTAAATAAATGTATTATTTATTTAATTCTTTGAATATGGGGATAAAGGGTAAAGGTATTTAATTATTAACTAAATTATACCTTAGGGATTTAGAAGAATTAGGGGTATTAATTAGATAATAGCAATATTACCTAATTAATGAAATGATAGGATGTTTAGAGGAAAAGGGATAAATTTGGACCAATGTAATTTTCCAAATTTAAGTCTCTACATTTTCCCCCACTTTGAGATGGTGTTACGAAGTAGCATCATTTCAAAGAATATTAAAATATAGAACTCAAAAGAAGATGGCTAGATTGGGAAAGATGCCCTAGTCACCAAAGGAGTGATTGGGAAGAAAGATGATGGTAGTGAAGATGAATATTAGGGATTGAGGATGCCCCCTCGAGAGGACATGTGGGTTCAAGATAACACGGGTGTGCTCTCAAAATAGATGAGACGATGAAAGGGTATATGAGGAAGATGATATAAATTGATGGATAAGGGAGGATGATGAGCGAGAGGAGATTGGGAGGCACAAATGGATTTAAGGATAAAGGTGGTGTTGCCCCAATCAAGCTACAAAAAATGGGTTGATGATGGATGGAGTGTTGTCAATAAGGGAATGATACATCCCGATAAGGATTGGTGATGAGGGGAGGATACATCCCAAAAAAGCACCAAAGGATAGGGAAGGGTACATCTCAATGATGCTGATGAAAGTGCCATTGATGAGGGAAGGATAGATCCCAAAACAACACCAAAAGATAGGGAAGGATATCCTGATGATGATGATGATGATGATGATTATGATTAGATCAAGGATTGTAGCGAGATGAGGAACAAGACCAAGGATGTGATTAGATGATTTGTGCTAGATTGAATTGATGAGGATTAGATTGATATGTGAGATGGATTAAAATGATGGGGGATAAGATGCTTAGAATAATCAATCTATTTTATTCTAAGAAGATGGAAGAGATGATGATAAGACATTGAATGGATAGAGGAGGTAGAGTGATGAAGGCTGAATGGATGGGGGGGATTTTGATAGATGAGAGGATGGGGGATGGGGAGATGAATGTTTGCACAACCAAAATCATAGGTCATGGGTTGGGTAGGGAAGGGATGGCAGATACATACAATGCAATGGAATGGGAGATGAAATGCAATCCTAATGCAATTTTCCATTTTTGGAGCACTGTTTTTTTCTATAGCATAAGACACTAAGTGCCAGGGTATTTAAACCAAGGCAGATTAGTGTCTAATGTGTAAAAAAAACACAACAAACAAGAAGGATATTCCAACACCCCAAAGTCACAAAGACCTTGGTTGGGCCAAGCATTCGAATAACCACAAGCACAAGAGGATTCCCTAGAGTAACACAAGACCACATGGATCTTGGTGGGTACAACACGGGACAACCAGGAAGACAACAACAAAAGAATATGAAGATATTCCCCTATGTTAACTAGCCAAAACACACCATGATAAGATAGATCAAGGTGACCTTGACAAGGTGTGATAGGGAGCTCAAATGATAAACAAAAGCCAAAAGTATGAAAAGATCACAATAAATTTCAAACATCCTTTTCCATAGGATCAAGAGGATAGATGGGGTTGATGAGGTCTGTTAGGAAGGATACATCCTATTGAGACCAAAGATGGGTACAAAAAGATCGATATGACATTGGATACTCAAGACTAATTAAACATCAATGATACTAGTGGATCTCATTTGTGAAGAACCAGTGAGATAAGGACATACTTGGTGACACGACACAAGACGTGAGATACAAGATACAACAAACACACCCTAAAGACCTAGGGGCTTGGTGCCCAATCAAAGATTATCCTTGCCTACATGAAAGTGCAGAGCCCTTGTAGTTCAATAAAAGACCATGGATAAAAGTGGAAAGGGGAAAATGGAGATGATGATAGATGACAAAGATAGAATGAATAGAAGCCCTGGGGGTAGATCAAATGATCAACCTTGCCTACGTGCAAGCGCATGGGAAATGTAATTGGACAAAAGACCAAAGAAAAATGATGGATAAGGGATGATGAGATGACTAGGATAAGTGGATAAAAAAATGAAACCAATATGATAAGACAAGGTAGACCTGTTGGATTGGATAGGATAATGGTGATTGCACTAAGCTTAGGGATGGTATAGTTTTTCAAATCATCAAAAGATGAAGTGGGAGGATGATGTGATGGTGAGATGAGTGATGAGAAGTGATAGGAGATTGGAAAGATGTGTGAAATAAGTGGGAGCGATGATGCTGAGATAGATGGCATTGGGTTGCATGGAGATAAACCTATAGCCAAACACCAATGACAAGGGATTATGAGATGGGATGAGAATAAAGATGAAGGGATGGATAAATAAATATAAGTAGATAGGAAGATGCTAGGATAGATAGATAAAAGGGATACAGATATGGATGGGGAAATGCTGCGCAGATGGATGAACAAAATGCGAGGTTTGGGAGATGGATGGATAAGGATAGGATTAGGAGATGGAAGGATTGTTTGGATGGTCGGAGATAGGATGGGGGATAAAGTTGTTTGGATTAGTAGGGGATAAGGATGGGGAAATGGAAGGGATGCTATGATGGATAGATAGTAGGATAAGAATGGGGAGATGGTATGGATGCTATGATGGATGGATAGGTAGATGGAAGGGATGCTATGATGGATGGATAGGAGGATAAGGATGTGGAGATAGTGAGGGATATAGATAGGATGCATGGATAAGAAAGGGAGATAGATGGTAGCATGGTGGGTGGACAAGGTAGATAGATGGATGTGGATAAGGATTAGGATAGTGTGTTGGTGAGGGGAATGTATGCCAAGAGATGTCCAAAGCATGTATATATGTTTTCCCCTATCTATATCAAGATCAAAAGGAGGATGGAGGGATTGGGATAAATGGGATATATGGCAAGCAAGATGTATAAGATGGGTGGAGGAGATGGGTGAAGGGGATATATGGACACCTCAGAATTGTGGAAGTATGCACTGGGGCCCGAGGATTTACACATGGCCTAGCAGTTTTCATCATGGTACTTTCGAGGTGCTGTTTTCCAAGAAGTTTTCACCATTGGAATTGTAAATTATCTCTTCTTTTATTTATTATTATTATGATTATTATTTTTAATTTTTGACTTTTTTGACTTTTTTGACCTTTTGGATTCTTGGATTTTTGGGTTTTTGGTCTTTTTGGATGGTAATGTAGGAATGTGGAATTGTTGATGGTGACTTGCATCAGCAACAATGAACTCTATATCCTATCTCTTGAAAGGTAAATCTCCTGTCAGCTTGAAGCTGAGAGGTATAACCCCAAGGTCTCTAATGTCAAGTCTTGACAATGCATAAAAACAACTTCGATGATAATGTGAAAATCTTGAAGTATCACAAAGGGGTGCCTAAAATGAACAATGTTGGGCTTATAATTTCATCGAGATGTAACAATATGAGGTGATGCTTTCGATCCTAAAATTAACCCAAATTCAAAATAAACAACAAAAGAGATAAGGGTTAAGAGAGATTCAACTCTAAACAAGCTCCTAAGATCAATCACAATAATGATGAATGCTGCAAATGGATAGATCTCCAATAAAACCAATCTCTGCTTGATCAAGGACAAGCCCACAACTCTGCAGAAATGGTGCAATTTTCGAAGGAAACTAAAATTTTTAGACTATGAATATTTATCCACATACCCAGTGCGGCCCTTAATGTAGAAAAACAAGCATCCATAGTTGAACTTAGCACAAAATAAGGCCCAGACTAACTTTACACAACAAATTGCTAAAAGTATGGACCAAAGATCGATCAACATCATTAACATTTCACCATCATTGCAAAAGAACTAAAATCTAACATCTAACACCCGAGAATCAAGAACAAGAAACCATAAACTATCAAAGTGTAACAAAAAGCTTACAAAATCAACAATCCAATTGCATTAACTTCTCTAGCATTACATAACAATTTCCATTCTCTTTCCTCTCCTACAGCTACTATCTTGCAAAATCTAACTCCTAACTTAGCCAATTATTGCTTCTAGTCAACTCTTCTAACCTAGTCTCACCCCTTACAAATGAGAAGGCACTAGTCTTTTATAGAAAATTACATTTTGAATCAAAGGTCAAGATTAAATCAATCCAATGGCATAAATTACACTTCTAGAAGCATCCAACAATTACATTTAATTTGGGAGATGGCTATCATCATCCAATTGCATAAAAGTAGTTACATCATGGAACAATGAGAAAATAATATTATGCTAGCTTGTCATTAATGAAAAGTGCGATTGGATAGTGAAATCAGCTTCACATGTCTTCCAGAAACTCCTTCCAACTATAGACAGCTTGGGCACAGATTCTTATGCAAGCCCCACTTTTAAAATTTGAATTGAACTCTTTTATATTTCCCTTTTGGCACGAATCCATATGCAAGTTCCCCTTTTAATACTTATTTAATCCTTAAAAATAGATATCATCATTAGTAGCTCTCATGTTAAAAATCCAATCCAAATTAAGCTTGAATAAAATTTTGGCCATTAAAAAACTTCTGAGTTTTCTATTAGAACACTTTCATTTTAGAAATTTTTCCATTTTTGGAATTACTTTTATTTTCAAAATTTTTTATCCATCTCAAGAATTTCATTTTAGGAACATTTTAAAATTTCAAGGAATTTTTTCCATTTTGGAAAAAAAATTGCATTTCAGGAAAAATTCCATTTTGGGAAAATAATCATATTTTCATTTTTTTTCATTTTGGAATAATTTTTTCCATTTTGGAAAAATTGCGGGTTTTTGAGGGGTCTCAGGATTTTGAGGGGGTCATGGAATTTTGGGATAATCCTGAGGGAACAGAAATTCCCGAATTCCCTTCAAGGTCAAAATCCCCTAAACCTCATAACTTTTTTTCTGGAAGGAATTTTCAAAAAGTTCAAAAAGCAACCCTGCCTAATTTTTCGTCCTCTATCCACTGGTGCAAAATTATTTACATAAAACATTGAAAATTCACTTCAAGATCCCCATTTTCAAATTCCAACACTTACAAATTTCTCCTAGAGCCTCAAAATATTGTCCTCATCAAACCCCATCTAGACTTAATCCCAAAATAACCTCCCAAGAAGTGCAAAACCAAAATTCGACCAAGCCAAGAGGCATAGATGCAAAAGAAAATAAATTGAGGGTCCCCGTCTCTGGTGGGGCGTGTGTGCAAAAATTGCACAACAGAGATGGATAAGGATAAGGATGTGGATAAGTGGATTTAGGATATATGTGATAAGAGGATAGATGGACTCAAGCATCAAGTTCCATATGTAGTAATGAGAGCTGACATGCGAAATGACTATTGGATGTTGGTACAACCTTATTAGGATAAATAGATTATGCAAGAGAATGGATTAGAGGGAATTGATGGAGGAGATATGTGGGATAATGGATGGGATGTTGGAAGGTGTATGGATGGAATGATGGGGTAGGTGTGTTATGGGATGATGAGTTTAGGACCAACATTGGCACATATGGTGGTGGATGTGAAAGGATAGGAGGATTAATAGATGGAGAGTGTGGGAATAATGGAGGAGATGGGATAGTGAATTTTGGGACATAAGGACCCAAAACAGATTTAGTAGATGCAGGTTGAGAATAATTATCTTTTGGATTAGTGACTTTGGATGTTGTTACAAATTTTTCATTTGAAGGCATTGCATCATTTTTCTTTGGGTTCCACATGGTTTTGATTTTTTTCTTTGGTGGGCCTTTGTGGCCGATGGGTATGATTTTGATTTTGGATTTTATTTTTCTTTTCTTCAACATGTATTTTTAAGGGGACATGAGTAGCTTTAGATTCATGTGGATGTTTATATTTATGCACTTGTACTTTGGAATCCAAAGTTCTTTTAGTAGCAATGGGATGGGTGTGAGATGGATGATGTAGAGGAAATATGAATGGAGTGATAAATGTAGGATGTTGGGGATGATATGTGGATGGAGGATGTGTAGGTATGTGCCTTTGTTGATCCTGATTAGGGGACATAAGAGTGGGATGTTTATGATGGGTGACACAGATAGGTGATGGATAGATGAAAGGATGAACAGTGTGAGATGGAGGAGGTGATTTTGGGATGTAAAGGCCCAAAATAGACATAGTATGACAAGGATGTGTGATGGTGGGTGTAATGACATAAGGACCCAAAATGGATGGACGAGATGAAGGATGGGAGATGGTGGATGGAGGGATGTAAGGACCCAAAATGGATAGAGTAGATGAAGGAGGAATGGGGATGGTTGTTTTGAGGTGATATGATGGATGGGGGATGGCAGCAAATAATCTAGTTGAGTGATGGGAAGAGCCTATATTCCTTTTGAAAGAGGCTCATTGAGGATGTATAGAGGTTGTACCAACATTTTTAGATTGCGAGTCTTGAGAGATATGTCCAAGACCTTGTGTATAGAATTGTTCTTTTACCTCGATGGGCTCTAAAATACCTTGCTCATGAAGGCCTAAACCTTTTCCTTGATAGTTCATGTTCTTGAGAATTCAATCCATGATAGGATTTTTGTTATTCTGTAAGAATGGTGTGAGTCCATTAATAGGTGGAGGAGAAGGGGTGGTATGCATGCTTTAATTTCTTCTGCAAGGAGAACACCATGGATGAATATGAGAGTGCTGAGGGGATATAAACATGGTGTTGGGATGGTAGGACTAAGCAACAATGGAGGATCATGAGATGGAGATGATGGGATGGGAACATCCAAATTTGGAGGAGCAAGCAATCAAGGATCAAGAGAGGGATCAGGTGATATGATAATATCTAGATTTGTGGTAGTGGGTGATAAGGGCTCATGAGATGGAGTGATTGGATCTTGAGTGACAAGGGGATCATAGGATGGAATGGATGAGGGACTATGATCTTGAGGCGGAATAGATGGGATGGTAGGATCTTGATGTGGAGGAGGGGACATGTTGTTATGCTTTGGATCAAGCTCTTGGAATGTCTCTTCTTGTGTGGGTGGCATGATAACAAAGTGTCAGAGGGACTCCTCAAGTGGGGGAGATGGAAGGATGGAGGATTCATGAAGTTCATGAGAGGGCATTTTAGTGGATCCAGGAGAAGGAGGTGCAGATTAGATTTGGTTATCTTTGATGCATTTGACGGATCTTGGGGGAGGAGATGGGGTTCAAAAATTTTTGTAGGTATGATGGTTTCAATGGTTTGAGTGGTGCGAAGGGTGTTCATATCAATGATAGGTGTGGTACAAGGAAGGGTCTCATCACTAGTGACTGTGGATGATGGATTGGGAGGGCATGGTTCCATGACTTCAAGATGTGGGTTTTGGGATATCTTCTTTGTCATGAGTCCTTGGAGAACTTCTGGAGTGAGAATCAAGCATACTCTAGGCTTAGCTAGGGTGATAGGGATAGATGAAGGATTAGAGATTGGTGGAGGACTGGGATTATAGATTGGTGGACTAGGATTGGATGGACAAATGGGATTGGATGGGAGACTAATAGTAGATGGAGAATTAGGATTGGAGGGGGGATTGGGATTAGATGGAGGGTTAAAGTAAGAATATCATGATAACAAACTAGAATAGGAAGCCGTGGGTGGTTGGTTGATGTTGAAGGAAGTAGATGAGGAATTAAGATAGGAATATTGGGATGGTGGATTAGGATAGGAAGATGTGGATATTGGATTAGGATAGGTTGATGGGGGTGTAGGATTAAGATAAGAAGTTGTGGATGTAGTATTAGAAGGGGTGGAATGGTAAGGAGGATTAGGATAGGGGGACATGGATGGGGAATTGTAATAGGAGTATTGGGATGGTAGATTAGGATGGGAAGATTGGGAGGATAGATTGGATAAGAGGATTTGGGTGGTGGATAAGAAAATGATGTAGAGGAAGGATATGATGGAGATGAAGGCAATGAAGATAATGGATATCCCTTGTCAAAGGTAGCATAAGGAGTGTTATTAGGTGTGGATGGAGATGTAACAGGATAGCTCAGAGAGGTGATTGGATTTTGGAGAACATTTGGGGAAAGCTTGCTAGCAATGATAGCATCAAGGGGATCTATACCATATACATCTTGATCAACAAAACTTTCATTATCATCATCAACGTAATTAGGATTCCCCTTGACTACTAAATTTGGTTGCATCGATGGAGGATAAGGATTCATGATGTTAGATGTGATGGATACAGATTGAAAAGATGGGAATATATGATTAGAAGGAAAGAAAAGATTATAAAAAGGTAATGATTTGTTTCGATATCAGAAGATCTTAGATGTAGGTGGACTAAAGATGAGATTAGAATTTAAGCTCGGATTGGGATTGGATCATAGCTCAAATTAGGATGATTGGAGGATGTGATGTGATTAGACTAGATAAGATCGATTGATGAGATGATTTGATAAGATTAGATGATGGATTAGATAGGATGATGAAAGAGATTCTAGACCATGTTCAGAGATCACCCTAGGTGATTTAAGGCATTGCTTGATTGGATAAAAGGATACATAGATGATTGCAGCACTAAATCCACCTTGAGATTGAAAGAAAATTGATTGGGTTGAAGATGATAACCAACTCAAGATGGATGACAATCCTAAGCAGATGTGAGTGATGCCGATCAAATGCATACACCTAAGTTAATTTGCATAATAACCTCTAAAATGAAGTTTAGGCGATTTGGATCAAGAAAATGATGATGGAAACATAACCTAGAATTGTTCTAAGATGTACCTAATGGATGACCTGTAGATGGATTGAAGTGAAGATCATCGGTGAATTGAATATGCAAATGGACTAGAGGACAAGGTCACCTATCCACTAGGCCTAGTCGCCTATGTCTGGGGCATGGTCACCTATGCATTGGGCCTGGTCACCTATTCCCTAGGCTTGGTCACCTCGGGACTGGGCTTGGTCACTCCTCTTAGTGTAGGGTTGACTATCTAGTTTTTGGACTCTTAGAAAAGTTAGATAGACCCTTAGAATGGGTAGACAGACTTTTAGAATAGGTAGACAGATACTCAAAATAAGGAGAAGGATGCTTGGAACGAGACAATGGATGCTCAAAAAAAGGAAAGGGATGCTCAAAAGGGTAGAATGACTCTTGAAACGAGGAGACAAAAGCTTAAAATGGATGAATGAATACTCAAAATGAGGGAATGGATGCTTGGAACGAGGAAAAGGATGCTTTAAATATTCGACTAACTCTCAGAATGAGGAGATGAAAGCTCAGAATGGATGAGAAGATACTGAGAAAGAGGAAACAAATGCTCAAAAGGGGAGACTGACTCTTAGAATGAGGAGACAGATGCGAAGAATGGATGAATGGATTGATCGAATGAGAGATGAGATTAGTTGTTCAAGGAGAAAATTCACCCAAACTAATGAAAAAATTGCTCAAGAAGGTGGCACATGCCTATTCACTGAAAACAGATGAAAACAACAGAAGACGACAAAAAATGGTTGATATAATGACTTGGATGGAAGATGGGATTAGCTATTTTTGTAACTAAATCACCCATACAAGGGGTACAACCATCCAAAAAGAGGGTGCGGTTAGCCAACTTAAGGGCATGTTCACCTATTCTAAAGAACGGGCAACAATATTGGAAAATGATAGAGAATGACTGATAAAACAGTTGAAAAAGTAAGGAAAAATGCTCGTTCTAGGGTTAGGGATGCCTATCTGAGGGAAGGGCTACCCCTATTGAGGGTGTGGTCACCTATTATAGGGAATGGGCGAAAATGGTTGAAAACGAAAGAGAACGACTAATAAAATGGCTAAAAAAGCAAGGAAAACACCCGTTTTAGGGTCAGGAACACCTATCTGAGGGAAAGGCTGCCCCATTTGAGGGTGTGGTCACCCAACTAGGGGGAATGACTACCTATTCTAGGGAATGGATGAGAATGATAAAAAGAATGGAGAACAATTGTCAAAATGGCTAAAAAGGAAAGGAAAATCACCCGTTTTAGGGTCAGGGATGCCTATCTGAGGGTAGGGCCACCCTTGCTGGGGGTGTGGTTATCCAACTAGGATGCAAGGCCACCTATTCTATGGAATGGATGAGAATGATAAAAAATGATAGAGAATGACTGACAAGATGATGAAATATGTTCCTCAAATGACACAATGGGTTCCTGAACGATGAGATAAGTTCCCCAAATGACAAAATGGGTTCTTCAAACAATGAATGAATTCTCTAAATGGACTATTGGGTTCACGAAATGAGGGAAAAAACTCATAGATGAATGAAATGAGTAAAATAACTAGAAGAACGACCAAATGGGAGGTAGGAACAATCGTTTAAGATGTAAAAACACTTGTTTGGGCATGGTCACCTATCTTTAGGGTGTGGTCGCCCCACCTAGTGCATGGTCGCCTTTGGACAGGGGCTCATCACCCCTCTGAGAGAAAGATGAACAATTTTGACTCAAATAGATTGGAAAATGACTGAGACATGGGGCAGGGACAACCCTCTTGAGGTGGGGTCACCCATGTTCAGGGCGTGGTCACCCCTGTTGATAGAACTAAATTTGACTTAGGAAAAATAGCTATGGAAAAGGATAGAAAACACTGCAAACAACAAACAAAAGGTATGGCTGACTTGACTGATAAGATATGCATTGGTTTTGCATAGAAAAAATAGTTCAAACAGTACAATCCTAAGATTAGCATGAGGAGTATGGCTAATACAATTCTCTAACCAGGCTAAAGAAGACGATCTAGGGATTCCTCGATATACACTTAATACATGAGGCACAACCTTGAACACCAACCCATCACAAGAATGAGTTGAGAACCCCAATGAAATACTAAAGGCTTAGACCAACTCTTCACGTCTATCTAGTTACACCCTAGCTTCAACACTTCACCAAACACGACGTGATTGGATTAAGGTACAAATTTGGCCCCCCTCCTTTATATACCCCACTGGTACTTGCGGTTGGATCATCCCTTGGGGCGATGAAATCCCCAATCAAGTCCCACTAAGAAGAGAACGCTAACCATTTTTGACCAGTCCCTAGGCTCACACGAAGTGCAAGGAGAAAGTTTGAAAGATGTAACACTCCCTTGAGTAACGTAAAGGACTTAAGTAAGTTACAATTTCTCTTCACCCAGGATCATCGAATGGGACAAGGGGATTGGATACATTAGTAGCTTACCTACAAACAAAACACACAATGTATTGACTCCCCTACTTAGACTATGTGCCTAATTAGTGCAAGAATAAAAGAAAATAACTAACTAAATGCCTTGGTCCCTCCATCCTAAGACAAATGTGTTAGTAGTTTTAACCTCTGTTCTTCATCAAGTGTGAAATAACTACACAAGCATTAGTAAAAACCTTCACAATCACCAACAACACAAGTTAGAGGGTTACTAATAACCAAAATGAAAGAAAATAATCTGTAAAAATGATTTAAAATGTTGTTTTTTCCTTGCAGAAGGCTCTGTTTGGGCCTGGTCACCCCTGTTCTGGGTCTAGTCACCCCTCTGGATGTCCTAGTTGCCCCTTTGTAGAGCCTGGTTGCCTCTGTCAGGGCCTGGTCACCCCTCTACACATCCTAGTCACCCCTCTGGTCAAAACAAAGAGTCAAATTGGCTATTTTGTCTCAGATAGGCATTTGTGTCTAGGTGGGGTCACCCCTCTACAGGTCCTAGTCACCCCTATGAAGGTCCTAGTCACCTATTTGAGGGCGAGGTCACCCCTTTTTGTCACCTGAACCTACAAAATATCAAAAAACAACAAATGTAAGAGTAAAAGGACCCATTTGTGGGTACCACCAGGCGTGCTAGAAATGTGTGCAAGTGTTATTACCTCCTAATATGCAAAAATAATTAATAAATGCAAGATAAAACAACACTATACCACCTCAAGATTGGGCTATGTTGAACACAAATAAAAGAAAGATAAAAATAAGAAAGTATACCTTTTACTTGTGTTGATCCTTGGTTGGCCCTTGATGTAGCTTGAGTGTGTGCTCCTTGGATGGAAAATGATTTGAAATGAGATGCAAAGGGGTGAAGATGCAATGGAAGATGCAAATGATGAAGGTGGTTCTATGATAGTCTAAGAAAAATGGATGTAAGAGGATGGGATGAAAGCATAAAAGTATGCAATAATGAAGGATGAAAACTAAGTATGCGAAGAAGTACTTAAATGGCTTGAGAGCAAAAGTGTGATAAAAATGCATAAGGTCCTTGAACAAATGATAAGGGGGGTTATTTATAGGAAATTGAATTCTCCAGAGAATTCAATAGTGAATATTGAGCCACCATGGCCAAGATGGAGGGCTATGGTGAGTTGAGGACTCACAAGCCCTCACATATTTCAATGTGGAGGATGAAGTGTCCAAAGGACATTGTGAGATGGAAAGGGTACAAATGATGTGGAAAAATGAGAAGTATTTTGAAAGTACCTTGGGAGAGGAGAAGATTTCCTCAAAAGGGAACTTCTTGTTCCCATATGAGAAGAAAGTGACATATGAGGAATTTTAGTATTCCTCAAAAATCTCCATGGGGAAGGGAAAAGTGGTTGGAGAAATAAATGCGAATTTTAAATTCACATGATTGGAAGGGATAATGTGGTTGGGAGAATAAATATGAATTTTAAATTCATGCACCTTGTACATAAGACAAGGTTGTTATGAAGGAGGCTGAAAAGTATCTTGTGGATAAGGCAAGGTCCTTATAATAGAAGGTTTTTGGCTTCATGTGACTGATGTGACCTTTGAATGATCACATGGGGAAGAGGAGAATTGTTTGATGAATAAAAATTGAACTTTAAATTCAAATGGGGAAGACAAAAAAGAATTAAAAATTCCTTGGGGAATGAGAGAGTTGCCCAAGATACTAATTGGACCATCCAATCAGTGATTAGAAGATAGTTAGTGGCTAATGAAGATTAGTAGCCAACTTACAAAAGTTGGAGGATGTGACACATCCTAATCAAGGATTATACATGTGCACATCTCTAATGATGTGATTAGAAGGTGGATTAGGATCAAGGAAAAGTGATGGAGGATGTGACATGTGAGGAATTAAATAAATGTATTATTTATTTAATTATTTGAGGATAAGGGGGATAAAGGGTAAGATATTTAATTATTAACTAAAAACCTTAGGGATTTAGAAGAATTAGGAGTATTAATTATATAATAGTAATACAACCTAATTAAAACAAATAAGAGGATGTTTAGAGGAAAAGGGATAAATTTGGACCAATGTAAGTATCCAAATTTAGGTGTCTACAATCACCATCTAACTCTTTTGCTTGGAATTCATGAAGGAAAGAAACATCCAAATTGTTTTCCCCCTTAATTAACCAACTAGGAAGGCTACAAATTCACACCTTTTTCATTTCTTATACCATAATGTCTACACCAAAGTTTGGAATTAGTATAGGTAGCTAAAGGGTTGAGTTTGAAGCCTTCTCAGCTAGTCAGTTGAGAGAAAATCTAGTCTAGATGCTTACTTGCATTTTGGAATGAGCCACGAGGGGCGTGTTTTGTATATATGGATATATGTCTATGTACATGTATTATTTTAAATGTAGAATAGAAAATTCAAGATATATATATTGAATATATATATATACCAATTGTAATGCAATGTCAGAGTAGGAGCTAAATGCAATATTCAATGTTGCAGTACTTAGGGGAAAGTTCACTACAAAATATTGAAGAAAATATATTGATTCGGTTACATTATGAAAAGAGCCATTTTGGCATTATAGATATGTTACACATACTGGAAAATTAAATGCTAGATTCTCAACAAATAGAAACTTCAAACAAATAGCACATAAGCTAAAGATATAAAGTTGATTAGATAAAAGAACTATTACAAAAAAAATTAAAACCACCAAACTATTTTTTCCTCCATGCCTATACAAAGAGCTTTTCAACTTCCCAAATAAAATATGTAAGCCCAACTCTTTATGATGTTACCTATTTTCTTTAGCCTATGACAACAATTGTATGGTGCAACAATCTCTACAAAATGTGTATAACAACATAGGCTTAATTGCAAATCGATGAATGCAACTTTTTCTATTTTTTGTAGTTAAAGCTACAAGCCCTTTCAGCCAACTATTACACACATTACTTGTGTTGTCTGAATATGTTTTATGATATTATTTCCCCCTATTTCAAAGCTCTATTTAATATTTGGTTTTGGTATTCTCTCATTTTCTATGGCTCCTGGTTCTTTTCCTAATAGTTCTTTTACAATTTCCCCATTTCTCTATAATATTTAGTGCCAAATAATGGAACTCAAATTTAGAATATATGTATATACATAGGTAACCATTCAACTAGGCTTTGATGTATTGCTTTTGGTGAAGCTACCACTAGTTTGCTACAAATTGCAGCAAAAGACAGTACATGGTGCATGACAATTTTGAGTCTACAATAGACCCTCTTGCTATTATGAAAGGCCTTGTTTGCAGACCTTGCCTTGTACAAATATGTTTAGTATGGGTTTCCGATCATCCATGATGTATTAGGGTAGGAGAATAATTATATGAGGTGACCCTAAATATTTTTATGTAAAAAAAACCTTGCCCATTTATTTGAACTTATAGTCAATTTTTTTTTTTTTGAAACTTATTGATACAAGATTCAACCTACATCCTTTACTGGTAAATATTGAAGAAAAATAGATAATTGTATAAGAGGTATTAAACACATCCTTTACTAGTTTCTCAATTGAAAATTCAAGCAACATTATTTGCAACTAAATATTATAGAAAAAATAGGGAAATTGCAAAACAACTATTAAGAGAAAAGCTAAAAATCATAGCTAAATCATAGATGAGCTAGAACCCACACTAAAATTTTTTTGTAGAAGACAAGTAGGTTGTGTAAAAGTTGGTTTTTCAATTGAAATTTGAAGCTACATTGTTTGGCATGAAACCTATATTAAATAGAACTAATAAAGATAATGAGTACCAATAATTAGCATGGCCTCCCCACAATGGCATAGGCTTAATCAGAAATTCAAGCTACATCACCTAGAAATAAATTTTGTACTCAAATAGAGAATTTGAAAAAGAGCTATTGCATGACAAATCCTCTTACCAACCAAGCTGATGGGGAACCTGCTGGAAAGTTCAAACAGATAAATTGAACAGATAAAAGAGATATTAGAAACAATAACACTTACTAGCTACCAAATAAATTTTATATCCAACATGTTCATAATTTGTAAATGGTTCTATGTTAATACATCCAACAACACAGATGCAAATAGATAACCAAAAAAATAAATGGAAGGCAATAAAAATACTAACCCTAAGCATATTTATTGAGAAAACAAACAAGATTCAACTACAATTACTCCTATGGTTATGGGTATAAGGCCAAAGATGGACAAGGATAAACTCATCGCATCCTGAGCAAGTGCTTGTCAAAAAATATGCACATTATGTGGAAGCTAGACATATCATGGAACATATTGGTGCAAGACAAGCAATCTATGTAATAGCTATAAGAGCTATTTAGTGTGAGGTGATGCAAATCGAATTTTCAATCAAGTTTGTGGGGTTATACTCTTTTCTACATGGGTGTTTTGCATAGATGATTTATTTATTGTTAATATCTTCTTGTTATATGTTTTTCTCTCTGAGGTTAAACATAAAAAAATCATGTTCATGGCTCGGCTGACAAAAATCCCATAAAAATATTCAAACAAATAACAAACACTCTACACATCTATATATTTACATATCTATATATTTGCAATTTCTCCATCCATACAAAACCATAATGACAAACATCCATGGAAAATGACTTATAGATTCTAGAGAAAAAGAGTTTTAACATAAACAATAAATAAACCATTTATATACAAAACACCCAAATAAAATGACCTACATATTGTGCAACACCATAGTTTTAAAACCCTCCAATTTGCTATCAAACAGAGCAAAGGTCAACAATTTCTACAATTCTCTGCTATCAAACAATAGTATCATTTTTACAATAGTCGATTATGAAACCAACACCACATTGGCTCTTTTGAAAATGCATCTTAATCAATATACTTCCTCACACATTACGTAGAAAATTTGAGCTACATTTGCTGGAATTCAATATTATAGAGAAACAAAGAAATTGTAAAACATCTATTACACAACAAATCCTATTCAAGGCTCGACTGGCAAAAATCCCATCAAAAACTTCAAACAAATAACAAACCATATGTATATCCATATATATACAATAACTCCTATCTTAATTTGCAATTGGGCAATAAAATTACCAACCCTGACCATTCTGATGGAAGAGCCTAGATTTAACTACTATTGCTCCTATGGTAATGACTATAAGGCCAAAAATGCATATAGATAACTACAAGCAATAAACCAAGAATGAAAAAATTACAAACCCTAACCATGTTTCTTGACGAAATAAAAAAAGATTCAACTACAATTTCTCCATCCATAGAAAATGATAATACCATACATAAATGCAAAATGGCTTACAAAATCCAGACAACGAAAAACAATCTATACAAAACAACCATGTAAAACAACTTACAGATTGTGAAGAATGACAGTTTTAAAACCCTCCAATCTGGCAAAAAAAGTAGTGAAACTTGATGATTTTTATAGTTGCCTCCTATGAAACAAACTAGGGAATTGCATGTGATGGATTTTACAATAGTCCGCTATCAACCCAATACCACAATGGCTCTTTCGACAATACAACTTAATCAATATACTTCATCACATATTACGCAACACATTAGTGTTTAGACCCTAAAACCTACTATCAAAACGAACAATAAGTAGAGAATGAAGGACATAAACAATAAATTAATCATTTATGCAAAATACCCATGCAAAACGACTTACTGATTCCGTAGCTCAACAATTTTAAAACCCTCTAACTTGCTAAAAAATGGAGCTGAATGCAATGAATTTAACAATAGCCTACTATCAAAACAACACCACAATGGCCCTTCCAACAATACAACTTCATCAAAGTATACTCTCCCACATGCCAACATTCAATATTACATTTACCTTGTTGCTACTATCATGCAACAACAAGAAAAATTGGCCCTTGCACCAACAAGAGCTTTCCATTCACATTCCCCGTATCTAGGGCGCCATTCTCCACTGCCACCAACCCACATAAATACCAATACCCATGTCACGGCACAAAAAAAATGATGGCCTTCCCACTGGCTGGCAGACCCCTAGCACTAGCAAATCTAATTCATGGCTAGGCTATGAAAAATCTCAGTAGAAACTTCAAACAAAATAGCCTATCGGCTAATTATTATAATTATCTCTTGAACATGTGTGAAATTTTTTATTGTATTATAACTAAATATCAATAAGTTCTAAATTTATATTGTAATTGTAAATCCTCATTGTATTATTAGTTATAAAAGTAGATAATATTTTTAAATGATTCCATAAAATTTTTTTTGGTCAATTCTCTTTTAATAATTATAACTCTATTTCATCTTCACAAAACACATGTAAATTAGAATATGAAGAACAAATTAGATGATATGCATTTACAGTTTAGAATATGAAGAACACACCTTTCTTGCATTTACAATCCCAATAACACCACCAACACCAACAAGATATATCCATGTACATACTCCTCTACCATTGTTGTCCATATTTGCAAAGGAAAAAATTGAAAATAAGGCATTGGAGATTGTTAAATGTTGTGGCACATGCTTATGCAAGCCATCAAATTAGAATTAAAATCTACTTGACACTAATGCATTGCAAATTCTTATGGTGGCATGCCAATATAGCATTCGAAACTATCTCTACCAATATAATTTCAATTCTCTTTCTTGGCGAGAAAACAAACCAACATAGAAATGGTGGTAGAGCCTTTTAAAATTTAGGTAATATAGCAAACTGCTTCATATGGTGCTTACCAAAAGGTGGGCCCTTTAGTTTTAGATATGATCTTAATGAAAATTAAATTTTATTTTCCCTTGTGGACTACCAGGTCATGTCAAATTTACAATAATCAATCAAAAAAATCATGAGTGATAATAGAGGCAAACTAAACAAGCAAAATAACCCCAACAATGATTTGGATCACAAATAAATGCAATGGGATATGCTAGAGCACACATGATCACATTTCAAGCTAGATAATAATGTAGACAACTAAAGGATTTGGAGCACAAATAAATGCAATGAGATACACTAGTGTACACATGAACACATCTTGACCTAGATAATCACATAGATAAGAACGAAAAATTGAGACCTCATATTGGTAGAAGATTCAAGGTCATAGGATTGTGTGGGATCTTGGTGGAGTATAAAAAATTGAAGTCAACATATTTTACAATAATTTTTTTTATAATTTATTAACAAAGATGTTAAAATGGGCAAGTATAAAAGTAAAAAATAGCTCATGATTTAAATTGTCGAGATTAGAGCTCAAATTCTTATATGTAATATCCTAGATTATGTATGCATCTTACATAATTAAAGTATCTAACTTGAATAAATTTTGTTTCAAGATTACGTAAAATCTATAAAATATGGATGAACTAGAAACTTCTATCTAGTGCCTAGAAATAGCTAAATGTTCAGGTACAAATCAACCAAGGAGCCAAATGGTGACATATAACCACTAAAAAATTCCTTTCATATTCTATAGAGAAAAAAAATTATCCTTAGCATCGATGTTAATCACATCATTCATAATTTATTAATCATCACTTATTTATCATTTAGTACTAGTAATTGCCTTAGGGAAATACCAACCCAAAGGCTTCTAGGAATTCCCAATGAGGCTGCAGACGTTGTTTTGCAAATTCTACAATTTTTCACATAATCGGGTCCATGCTCACCATCAAGATTGTATCTAGTTCAATATTGACAAAATCGAAAACATGGGTAATGTTAGGTTCTCTCTTAGCTATCCAACGATGTAATTGTTTTCACTTTTTCACAATGTTAAGCCTTTCATCCATAATTTCTTTGTTTGTATGTCCATTTTGCCAAAAAGCACGCTTTGGTGGTTTTTGTTATAAATTAACCATTCATCAAAATTTAAAATAAATTGCATTTTAGAAACTAAACCCATTCTAAAAATTTAAAAAAAAAAAAAAGAAAAAAAAAAAAAGTATTTTCCAAAATTGTAGGGGGGGCACAACCAAAATTCTACTTTTCAGGAAGTGCCCACTTAGAAAATTAGTAAAAAATAAAATATTCATTAAAAAATTATCAGAAAAATTATGCATCAACTAGATAACAAGTAGCTAAGTTTTGACCATAGTTATTTTAAAAATACTAAAAAAAGTTTCACTATGCTAGGGTCGTACAGGAGTTGCTATGTTATGTTTTTCTAACAAAAATAGCACCAACTTGTGTACATCCCTCTTTTGAACCCCTTAATCTCAACCATTTTGAAAATAAATTAGTATTTTAGAAATTAGACTTGAAGCACTTTGATCCTTGTTTTTGTTCCATCTCAAAATTTTGAGTGTAACTATCCTCAATTTCATGTCCAAGGTCAGCATTTCCTGATTTCAGAAAAAAGTGGCCACTTAAGCCCCCATTTTGGGAACCATCTGGTGTAACTTACCTATTTGTGCCATAGAAAAATGATCCCTTTGTCATTTTCTATCCCTTTAGGTCTTGTTTCATGGTGTTTGATCTATTTTGTTTTGATTTTATGTTGTAAATATGGCTTGAACATGCATATTTAGGTATTAAAATTCAAATAACGATGTCTTGTGAAGGTGTTCTGAAGTGTTGTAAAACATTTCTACACTCTTCTTAACTCTATTTATTAAAATTCACCCAAAATTCACCTTTTCATCATTAAACAAGTCCTATATTTAAAGTGTTGTAAAGTCTTTTAACAAGCTTTCACACTTTTCTAGGCACCACTTCACTATTTATCCCTTTCTCATGCTTTATTTGGTCCCTTTATGCCCTCATATGTCTTAATTAAGTGTATTTTTGAATATTATCATGACAAACAACATTAAATACAACATTATTCTTGACACCCTTTTATAGGTCCTAGGTGGGACCCATTCACCATGGGTGGCGAATGAGTCCCCATTGGCCCCAAATTCAAAATATTTTAAAATTTCCTTTTAGGTTTTTATTCAAAAACACTTGATGTCGACTTGTGATGAGGTATGAATGGGTAACCTAGGCACAAGATTGTATAAATAAGTGAATTTCACCTGATTTTACATTCTCCTACTATCTATTCATTCAAGCATTCAATCACACATCACTCTCAAGTTTTCAAGCATCTTGCAACATCAATTCAAGCACTATTCAAGCACTTTGAAGCAATAATTGACATTACTTCAGACTTGCATTATCAAATGTTTGGTAAGTTGATAGCATTTGCATGTTGTTAGTTTATCATTCTCTTTCACTTCATTATTTTATTAAGGGTGTGATTACCAAAAGTGGGGTTTGACCAAGGCCAACCCCTATTTACTAACCCTCAACCATTTTTCCCATATTGCATATGTGTTTGTAGCCTTTTATGTGCAAATTTAACAAGCTTTTAGGTTTTGAAGATTGGTTTACAAGTCAAATAGGTGCTTCAAGTCAAATGAAGTCTATTTCAAGCTTAGAGAAGGTTTTCTGCCCATTTCCTATAGAATTTACTTCGACAAGCTGACAATCAATGATTTCTAGATCAGGTGTTGTAGATTTGTCTCCTGATTTTTTAGAATTTTTGGAGAGGATTGATTCGCCACTAGTGGTGAATGAGTCCCACCTTAGGACTAAAAATATGAATTTTGTCAGATTCTAGATGCTGATAGACAAAAACCTATTTCTAACACTTTTTCACTAGGAGAAGGACTGATTTTCCACCTTGGACGAATGAGTCCCACTGTGAAATTTCAATGACTTCAACTAGGATTCACAACATTCCAAGATCATCACATATTGCCTAGGTGCACTTTGATTTACCCTATTTCATTATGTTCTGTATTCTTTCTTTATTTTCTTCATTGTTTACATATCACAATGTGTTTTCCAGCATAATTTAAATCTTTATTTTGCATTCATATTCATTCATTTATATCACTTAATTGCATTTAGTTTACTTCATCTGGATTATACAACATTGCACATAACATAATTTAAATGATCTAGTTATTATTTTTGGGCCCTATATCTCTCCTTTTAGGTGAATAACCCTAGAAGAGGTAGAGAAGTCTATAGGAACCCAAAAATCAATGGTTCATTTTGGTGAACCCGAATTTTGAAATTTTTTCATTTTTGATTTAATTTACATTTGCAGGTTAGATTTCATTTGCATTAACATTCAATTAGTACATTGTTTTGTTTTTGCATTCTAGGCATTTTCATATTGCATTAGTGAAATATTTGTTTAGATTCCATTTTTCCATTACATCTCATTGAAAATACTAAAAAATTGCATTTTGTATCTTTGATTTCATTCTATAGAGCATTAAAATCACCAAATTGTTTTTGAAAAAGACACAAAAAACTTCATATCGGGAGTCATTCGCCACCCTGAGCGAATTAGTCCCTCCACACTTTTTAAACATTTCTTTCATTTTTCTGGCATTTGTTTGCATTTCTATTTTTTGTAGTTAGATCTCTATTATAGTTAGTAGCATTTATGTTATTTCAAACTCCTAGATTAGCTTGCATCTGCATTCACACCTCCTTTGTGGTACTTGTATGAGTGTTTGGTGCCCTATTGATAATACTTTAGTGAGAAGAAGCTTTTGACTAATGGCTTCTCGCGATGGCACTTTTGTTGTGGACCTTGGGATCTCACGAGCTCCTACTCCTAGTATGGACAATGGTGCATTAGGCATTGAAAATACCACTTATACGCCTTCACCTTTCCATCCAATGAATGTTGACAACCAAAACAACTCCCTTCCGCAAGAAAAAGTCATTAATGTTCATGAGTATTTTGCACACTTACAACAAGACTTGTTACTTGAAAACATTTCCACTATTTCCATACCCACCATTGAAAATCTTCCTCATTTGATTTACAATAAAAATGCCTCTTTGAACACCTAATCAACAAACATTCTTGTAAGCCAAGGAGGACCTCAAGTTCCTCCCCATTCAACCATAGCATCTAGACCAACTTATACGAATCCAGAAGTCAACACAAATATGCAATAGGTTAATTATGCGACTACTTCTTTCCTGATTCCACCTATCATTCCTACTTTTCTTGTGGCATCACAAGTCCCCTCCACCACCTTCACACCCCATAGTATTCCTTTCACTTTCCCTAACATCACCTAAAATCCATCACCATTTTCCCTTCCACCTCAACCCATTTACCCTGACCCTTTTCTTACAAAACTCCTCAACACTATTTCATCCATGCAACACAAACTTTCCACCATTAGCCAAGGTCAAACTGCTCCACCCCCATATCATGTCTATAGCAGCCCCTTATCCTTATAAATCTTACGTATCCTGATGCCACAAGGGATATAAATGCCTCGGTTTGAGAAATATGGAGGAAAAGGAGATCATATCAACCATGTGAATGCTTATATAAATTTGTGTAGTGACTTCATCCTTGATGGTAAAATTTTAGTTAAATTTTCCCAAGGACTTTGAAAGATACTTCCTTAGAGTGGTTTTCCAACTTGCCTAATCATTCCATCCATTCATTCAATGAATTTGTGGATGCTTTCATAAGCCACTTTCAAGTACATATGACACCGAAAAAGATAATGGCTGACCTGATGCAATGTAGATAAAACACAAGCGAAAAAGTAATAGACTTTATTTCACAATACCAATCATTTTATGCTCAAATTGATGTCAAGATTCTTGATGCACATTTGCAGAAGATGTTTATTGAAAACTTGTGCACAAACCTCTAGGATAAGTTAACTATGATGAAATTCCCTTCATTCATGCATTTATGTACAACCTTATGTGACTATCAAAACTTGGTTTCAAGTTGTAATTCCAAATCCACTTCTAGCTGAGCTGAAAAACCCAAACACAACAATGAAAACCAAAATAACACACAAAAATTCTAAAAACCAAATAGAGGATTTTTATAGTTTAATCCGCCTCCGCAACCGAAAATTCCACCCATTCCAAATCAAGTGGAAGTTATTAAAGCAATGGTTCCTTATACCTATGGGGACTTGAAGAGACAATTTACTCAACAACGCATGCTCACTTTGCCACCTATTAGACCACTTGATCCGAATTATCCATTACCACCCACCTTCAAGCTTAACACTTATTGTCATTTTCATCGCCAAAATGGACATGACACTGAACACTACAAGCATCAAAAACATTTAGTTCAAGACCCCATTGATTTAGGCCATTTTTCCATTGTGGGTGTTAATGATCAAAGCAATAAGTCCGTTGCACCCCCTAACCAAAATTATCAAATTTTAACCAATCCTATGCCTAAACATACTACTTCATTTGTCAAGGCTAGCGAACCTTCAAACACTAATGTAATGATTATTGATACAAGTAGTAAACAACAAGATATACCTCCACCTATTACTGAAGATAGTCCTATGGATGAGCTTGTGGCTATGATACAGACGTTATCCCTCATAAGAGCCAAACCACTAAATCTCTTGATATTGGGCCTCCATGAGATCCCACTTGTAGCAAGAATGTGATCACAAAGGAGTTTCTTGTATTACATGAGGTATATCAAGATGATTATAATAAACCGATTGCATGGATTAAAAAACATATTGGTTTTGCATGCCCTATGATCAGATAAATCGCACTCCCCTTACAAATAGGACCTAAAACTTTAGATGTAACATTTTCAATTAATCCACAATCTAACTAATCTCCTTTTTGGCTAGGCCACCCTTGGCTTCGCTCAATGAAAGTGGTCACATTAGTTGTTCACAAGTGTTTGAAGTTTCCACATGATAATGAGATATTCACCATACACCATAGTGGCTTTAATCCCTTATCTTCCAAAGGTACTTTTTTTTTAGAAGAATTTTGGCCTACACCCATGGAAACCATCACCCCTCGAAAGGAATTATTTTTCATTGCTTATCAAAAGTTCAAAGCCAAAAAGATAGCTGAATTGTCTCTTTGTAATGCATCCCCTTCCACTTCCACACGTCGTATCATAGATGAAACCATACTTCAACCTGAGTCTGACATTGAGCAAGCCATACAACCTCATGAATAGCCACCCTTAGCCACTTCCCTGCCATTGTTTAAATAACCAAGGGAAAATGAAACAACTCCTATCATGCCTCCTAGCATTAAACAAGTGTATCAAGCTAAAGAGAAAGTGGTTGACCTGTCTTCTTTGCTTTCTTCTATTCTTCTCTCTTTGGAAGAAGAAGAACCTATGATGACTCCATCCACTCTTACACCTCAACAAATCCAACATAGAATCAAAGAAAACCATGGTGCTAGGGAACGTAGGAATCGTCTTCGTCTCCTTCCTCATCAATCTTGCCTAGAAGAGAATCAAGACAATCAACCTCCACCTTTGACATAAGTAATAGATGAACACCCACCTTTCCTTGAACTACCACAAGACAGAGTATGTGTAGGATGATGATGGGCCAAAAAGTGGTGATATGATGGGTATGTGTAGGGTATGTGGCTGAGGACTTTCTTTTTACCTAGAATTGATGAAATGAAAAGGGTTTTTAAAGGAGGTTCTTAGCTTTCCACCAATATAAATTATTCTTTACTTTGAATTTAATAAATAATTATTATTCATTTTCTATTTGGACTACGACTAAAGTCCTAATTGATAGGTTGATTGGAAAACATCTATAGCTTTCTAATGGTATCACATTTTTTGAATCCAAAACATGTGTCACATTCTATGCTTCACATACTATAGGATTAAAAAAATTGAATTTCATGAAGTTTCTTTAAATCTCAAGTTATGGTCTGATATATGAGTTTTATATTTTAAAAATTGTAATAAAAATTCATAATTAAATATTTACTTGGAAAAATAACAAAAAAATATGCATCACATCTATACATGATTCCTCTACTTATATGTAAAATATTATAAAAAAATATTATGAATTTATTATGGTTAGGTTTGTCAGACAGACACCTACTTCTTTATTTTTCCCTGAAATTTAAGTACTACTGCATTGAAATTTCAAATTTTCACCAAATATATTTTAAAAAATAAAAAATAACCTAGTAGTTTAGAAACTACATTCAATTTGATACAGATTCTATTCTTGCATATTTTTGAAATAATATAGATAACCTATTCAAATTTTTACATCAAGTTGCCTAGCTTTGATTTTTCTAATTTTTTTGCCACTTAAGGGCCTATTTTTTCCATGATGATCCTACACATACTCAACAGTCCAGTGCAATCATCATAACAAAATGAACCAATCCAATAATCACATCTTTTGATACATCCATCCTTAGAAATCACCCTTCATCCTCATGTTGTCATTAATCTTGATGATGATGATGAAGATGAGATGATAGAAAAAATAGATGAAGTGCATAACGACTTAAATTCTCTATTTTCATCTACCATGAGCTTAAATGATAAATCTTCTCAACCAAGTGAAGAACCTGGTACGACTCCTAGTTCGACACTTGCAATTGTTCCTTTGGACAGCCAACCACCCTTGCATTTCACTG
>VDFB02133206.1:0-13265 GCA_007258455.2 Sequoia sempervirens | reverse complement strand
AGAGATTTACATCCTTTGCAAAAGTTTGAACATAATCAAGATTAACCTTCTCCAAAAATTACACATTCTCAAGAATTCAACAAGACCTTTATGATTAACCTCCTTTTCCTCACACCATTTATCTATGCAAAGGTGGACCCTTTGTTTATCAAGATAACTAGTTTAATGAGAAAAGAGGTGTTTGGGTAAGAAAAAGAAGATTTTTTTTACTATTCACACCCTTGAACATGATGTACAAAACAAATAATAAGACTTGTTGGAAAGTGATGATGGGCATGATCAATTAGGACATCAGTCTACAAGACAAATAAGAAGTGTTAAATATGAGTTTTTCACTAATTTTTTTGATGAACTCTCATCTTTTGTTGAAGATGAGGAGAATATGCCTATTTCAACAAATTAGTTGGGACAACAAAATAGTAAGCAAGATGGGGATGGTGAAGAGGAAATTTCTACATCATGGCTTGATGAGATGCCTTCTTTCATTGAGAAAGATTAAGAAGACATGCTCATACTAACATCAACCACTTTGGGAAAATTGGAAGGGGAAAATTGGAAGAAGTAGACACACACAAGAGCTACCATGAAGTCAAAATTAGTCTTCTCATACAAAAAATAAAGGAGAGGTTGAAGAAGACCTATTTTGGGATGATTTAGAGGCTTTTTGTTAAATCTTAGATGACAAGACAACACCTTTAAAAGAGGAAAATCATAAACACCAAGAGCATTGTGCAAAAATATCTATATTCTATCAAAACAGTCACAATAAATGGTCTTTACAAGTCAAAAAAATGTTGAGACAATGGATCACAAGAAGGATACCAATAAGGAGAGCTCAAAGTTTATCCTTTCACAAGGATGTCCAATCAAACATTTCTCCAAGATGGAGGCCAAAAAAGAACCACAAGTCATGCTTGCACTCGAGAATGAAGTTGTAGCTAAAGAATAATTCATTCAACTTACCTATGCACTTCAAAATAGTGGCATGTTTGGTCCATATGAAGAGGTAAGTAGGATTGCTTTCATTCTCTAAGAGTTATTGCAGTAGTTGGTTAAGCATTTTTCAATTAGCCACATCTTTTGGGTTGCTCATAAGCATGTGAACTATTGCAAAATAATGAGGAAAGGAATCTACTTCAAGGAACTAGTAAATGGTTTTGTTTGAGTGAGTCTTGTTGTTGGTTAGGGTAGGTTAGGATAGGTTTTCTTTCAAGTCAATAAGTTTTGTTGCACTGTAATGTTAGTTTGTATTTTTCTCCAAGTGCTAAAGTGTAGTTAGTTAGGTGTTTAGTTAGCTTTGCTAAGGTTTTAACAAGCTAGTGGTTAAAGTTTGGTTTTCAGTTTGTCTCATACTCTTTTGACCCCTATGCCCAATGAATATGCAACACTACTAGTATTATGAGTTTAAGTAGGAAAAAAATCCACAAAGGTCACCAAAAATGTTAGCATATTTTTCCCTTTGGACCTAAATAGCTAAAATAACAGGATGCTCTTTGATGAGGGTCATCACCCAAAATCCATAGAAATCACGACAACAGATACCAACATAGAAGATGCGAGACAAAAAAATGACTCACTTTCAATTATTTTTAGAAAATGAAATTATAGATTCAAAGCTTACATGTGACAACCCCATGGGCTTGATTCATTACAACAAAATCAATTCTAAAAAGAAAATCTACTATTTGGAGCCACAATCTACACTATAAGGGCCACCTTCAACAACCCCCACTTAACCCTTTTTATTTTCCCCAATAACTTCCCTAGAATGTTCTAGAAAGTTCAAAATTCCCCTTTTGTTTTGGCGCCAAAAGTCCTATCATTTGATTTTTGGTCTAGGAAGAATTTTTTTTTATGAAATTCACTTTTTAGAGGACCAACTTCATAGGGCCATAACTTTTGATCTAGGGTGTTTAATTTTTCTATCACTCTAAGATAGTAGTCAGAAGTGTTTCTCATTTGAGCTCTCACAATGTTTGTCACCCAGGAATGGTTCTAACCACTTTCTTTGAGCTATTTTGGGGCCTCTAAAGTTTTATATCTGAATTTGAAGTTGCATTGGAGAAATTTTTCGAGACAAAAACTTTAATTCCTCCCAAACCATTCAGGGTATTGAGATTCTTTCATGATCAGAATTTTTTTTAGCTCTACACCTTGGGGTAAATTTTCACATCCATACGAGCCCATTTAGGCCGACTTACTAAAAATAGTAAGTGCCTATTTTTTACTATTTTTTATCCTTGGAAGTCTTATACCCCCTAGCTTCCATCATGGGACTCAAAATAACTAAAGAAAATAAAGAATTTTTTTTTTGGGGTGATACAAAATTTCCCTACACCACTAGATGTTGTTGCATCACTCTTGGAAGGTTGAGAGTCTTGGTCCAAGTCTTAGGTCTTAGGAAGATTGAAAAGTATTCAAAGAAGATAATTGATAAAGTGACACATATCCATTGTATGAGGTTAGTAAGAAAGTACCTCTACCTCTAAAATATGTCTTACCACATTAAGGTCTAAATATATCTTTACTTTGTCAAAAAACCATTTGCATGCATTGGAGGGAACTCTTGTCTTGATGGAGTTTGATTTTTAGTTGAATTAGGTCAAGGTTGTTAGGGTTTATATAACTTTAGGTTTCCTTTCATAAACTTACAAATATCCAAGAACAACCAGGTGTTATTACATATCATGATGAAGTATATTGATGGGGTTTTAGTCCCTGTTATCAGCCCTAAAGCTCAAAAAATATTAAATAAATATATAAATATCTCTGCACGTGGGAAAAAATATGCTACACTTGCAAGTGTTATGGGTTATTTGACATGGCCAATGCCTCAATTCTCTAATTATTAGGGAAAGTGAGTATGTAGCATGGAATCTTGTGAGTGGGTCTACTTTGAATCATTTGATGATTTATGTGCATAGGGTTAAGTCTGAGATTCAAAAAATTGAAAAGCTCAATGCCATTAATCTCTAGAATAAAAACAATCTCAAATAGGTTAGTGTACATAGATATTGTATTGAGAACAACATCTCCCCCTCTGCATATGTTAAGGCATCTACCTTGCACTCATCAACCATCAATTCCAAGGATTCACATTGTAAGGAAGGGAAGAGTAGCAATTCAAGTCAATCTTAGAGTAACAGTTAATCATGATCAAGTAAACCTGGAAATGTTACAAGTTCATCTTGGAAAGAGGATGCCAAGTGTTCTACTACAGGTTCTTTCAGTGCAAAGGGATTAGTTTAGGTTCACACCATCAAAAATCAAATAACTATATGGTGGGTTCTATTAAGAGAGGATCTCAAAAAGAAGCTTAAATATTATGGAGTAGATGTTCTAGAAGAGATCACCCTAGTTGGGGATATTCAAAATAAAGGATTCAGTCATGGTTTTGTTTTTCTTGAATTTGGTACCCATATGGATGCAATGAATGCATACAAACACCTTTAGGAGCTAGATGTTATTTTTGTAGGTGAAAAAATTGCCAAAGTGGTATTTCCCAAGCCCTTAATGAGCCCGATGCAAAGGTTATGGCTTAGGTCAAATCATTTTTTGTTGATGAAAGTTCTAATGTTATAGGTTTTAGAGGATTTTTTTTTTTCACTTACTAATGTTTCATTATCCATATAGCTAAATTAATAGTTGCAAGTTTTTACACAAGGTATGATGCTTAGTAGTGAAAAGGGGAATATTTTTGAAGATGAGAAACCAATGAACATGTTGGGTAAGGGAGGAACTGAGCATTTGATGTAACTCTTCTTTGGTCCATAAATTGTATCCCCATCATATTTTCAAGACTATTCTAGTTTATGGGAATGAGGAGGAAATCCTCAAACCCCAATGGAATACATTGGATTACATCATAAATATAGTCTAGACAAGGAGATAGGTATTATTAGAGCTGATACAAAAACAAAAAGAACATTATGAAGGGATTAATAATGAGAAAGTTTTGTTTGAGCTAGCCTTTCGTATCAAGGAAGAATTTCATAAGGGCTCTCAAATGAATGTGAATTTGGACAGAGGAAGTGAAACTATTGATTATGAAAGTAAAGAAAATGAATTTGTAATGTCTAAGATGGTGAGCCAAACCATGAAAGAAGAAAAATGTGTCCACGATGGCTTACTATAGAAGGAATTTGACAGAACAATTATATAGATTTAGAAACTTTCATTGGGGCTTATGTAATTAAATCCCTTGTTACAAGAAAGTTTAATCAAATAGGAGACATAAAAAATAGAAAAGGTGATTCTCTTGATATGTATGCTTTTTCTAAGATTGGAAGTACTTCTACTGTGAGAAATGGAGTGCTTATGAGTAATGAAGAGCAAGAGAAAATAGAAAAATGCAAGGATTAAAGAGCATCAACATTGGAATAGTATGTTTAAGATTTCCTTACAAAAATAGCAAGATGGATTTGTAAGGGAAAAAGATGAGAAACAATTGAGAGAAAACCAAATTAGGATACTTGATGAAAGTGAATTAGAAGGAAAAGTAGAAGATTTTATCAAAATTATGAAGGAACAACAATCACATGACTTAGTTTTCCCTAACTATGGATAATGCATAACTAAATTTCATTTTATGTAAAAGGAAGTAGACAAGTCTAGTTTCAAAAGGTACTAATGTTGTGCAAGCTATTTTATTAGAAGAGGAACACGAAACAACTAAAGAATAGAGCAACAGGCCAGAGATGTCCATTGAACATGGTGAAGAAACTAAAGCTTATGGATGCTTGGCATGCTTTTCCCTTTTCTTCTGAAGAAGTGTTAAATTTTTTTAAATCAAAATAAAAATGTAGTAGGAATTAATGTTGTGCTAGGCCCATTTGCAGCTTCTAGCTAGTGTTCCTCATTAGTTTGGAGCTACTTTAATTGAAGATGCATCAAACAAAAACTTTAGAAAAAATAATTTGCACTCTCCCATTCTAAATTTTCAACTTTATTCACCTTTAAGGAGTTTCCAATTGTAAGGACCAGTCTTTAAAGAAAGGGATTGAGGTACAAATTTATTACCTAGTCATGGGGACATGAACAATTTTTCAATTCATCCAATGCATAGTGGAGATGTGTGCCAATATCATGATCAAGGTTTCTATGGTAGGGGAGAAATTTTTCCCTATTTCAATGGTCAATCCCTTAGAATCATGTCTAGAACAATCTATCATTTTGTTTCTGCTCCATTTAAGAATATTAAGATGAGTGGGAACTTGGGTGGAGATGATAAACTTATTTTTTATAAAGATATTGACTCAAAATCAACAATAAACCCTCTCACAATTATTAATAATTGAATAGGCTAGAAGGAAACCTTAAGTAAATTAAAATGCAATGAAAGAGAATTTCTAAGTGACTATTCACATCAGAGATCATTCCAATTGGACATTAACAATAATTCAAGAAGCATTTCACCTGCGATTACATGATCTAAATTCAATTTGAGATATTTGATGACTAGTTCTCAACAACCACAACCTAAATATTTAATGAAGGAAGAAATGGAGGAGGGAATTTTACTAGGCAGTGGTGTTACTCTTCTCTATCCAACAAAAAATCTCAATACAATTCCGACAACCAATTTTGACCAAAAGGTTGGAGTTTAGATAAATCAGAATTTATTGAAGTCTCCTATGCATATAATTGCTTCCAATGTTGGTGTCAAGGGTACTATTGTAGTGGGAAAACTATTGGAATATGAGTAATCAGATTACAAGTAAATCATACTTTCAAATGGTTGTGAATCTTCTAATAGGTCATTTTCTACTACGAAGGGTGATAATTTCTCTTGTAGAAATGTTACCATAGCTAAACATTCCAAGGATGGGAAGGAATAAAATTAAATATCTAGTGGGATTAGGATATAGTCTGATGACATTGTAGCTCTCCTCCAATTTAAGCAAAGAACAAATTGTAAGCTTATTTATAAGGTTGAAAAACTAATATCCCTATCTCTAATTCAGCCATCATGGAGATCAAATACACTTGCTGACACCATGTCAATATCCAAGGGTGTCACATTTCCTTCTAGTTGTAATTTCTTTTTGTTTTATCCTATAGATGTCAGTAGAATGCATAGTCAACATATTCATATGATAATCATGGGGTAATAAGGTGACACTCAACAATGATGGCACTAAGGCATTGTGTCATGACACTATCATCATGACAAAGTGCATGCAATGAAAATAAAGGCACAATGAATAGGAAAATTAATAGTGGGCTATGAGGATAAACTAGCTAAGGATCTCAAGAGCAAAGAGATATGGATAGTGAAAAGGCAAGTCTATGGAGCAATGACAGGACATTATCATGATGATTAAGAAAATAATGCTCCTTAAACACTTTGATATGGAAGAATACCATCATAAGTTGCATAAGGAATGTGCCTAAGTCTTGAAAGAATACTAGTATATGGCAATGATAACCTACAAATAGTGAACTGTGTAGTCATCATGTATGCAAGGGGAAGTGGCCATGAAACATCATAAGACAATCATTATGAGAGGAGGTTTGTTTGAGTAGTAGTTTTTGTTCAAAGAGAAGGATCTAAAATTTTACCACACCTCATGAAGTTTATAGGAACAAGAATTGGGATTGAATTGTGGGAGTCTAGTTTAGGTTTTAATGCAAGAAATGTTATATTTCTAAAAACAAAGGATAAAATTTTATATATCACTTGGGTTTAATAATTTGTAGTTATAGACAAGTAAACCAAAGAAAAAAAATTCATTTCTTCTTGCAAAAACTGGATAAAAGGCCTAAAAATGCAATTGGGACCTGATCTCTAGACTTTATACCTACAAAAAAACACCAAAGAGTGAACAAAGAGTGAGTAGTCCTCTATGGGTTCAAGAAGTGAAGGTAACAATGACCTACATCAAAATGGGTTAAAACCTAATAAATCTACATTAAAAAATTTCTCACAAGATCATGCCACAGTGTCAAAAAAATTTAAGGTTGTTGTGTTGAAAGATATTCCATGGTTATAAGATATAGTAGATAAAAGAATGGTTTAGGTATGTCATGAAAGCTAGGTTTGTTGTGATAATAGGAAAGGTTCTATGTAGACACATACACAAAACCATGTGGATGAGATTGAAGAATCTAGTATGTATTAGCATCAAAGCATACAATAAGTTAGGGACAGTCCATTGATTGAATTCAATTAAGGGGGAAATCAACCTATCAAATATGATATGGTAATCTATGTCAATCAATAATGGATGCATACATAAGGTAAAGACTTGTTAACAATGGAATTCCTAGATGAATTGGATAGTGGAAAGTGAGCAAGGGTAGGAATGTTAAGTAGTAGCAATCATGTCAAAATGATAACCTTGTATAGTGGACAAAACCTAACATAAGAGACTATGATTCAAATGAGATATGACAAGAAACACCTGAAAATTGGTAACTATAGGTGAAGAATAGATAAGGATCAGGAGAGTGCAAAGAGCCTCACAGCAATGAAACAAGTGTCAACAACACTTGTTCCGCAAAAAGAATAATATATATAACTGGCAAAAGGATAGCACATAGGGAGGCATAATGGACAAAGGAGGTTCTTGCCTCTGCTAAGTGCAATCGCGGATCTCGAGGCCCCTCAAAGTGCTTCAAGTTAAAGCACCCAGTCCAATGAAAACAATTTTTCTTGAAAATGGCACCTTATCTTCCTTAGAGAAGAACAATAAAATAATCAATGACAAAATCAGTGATGGTCTTTAATCTCGATTTTGTCCCATCATTTCCTTCAGAATGGTATTGTCCGCTCATCCTGTAATAATTGGTCAAGGAATTTATTTTGCCGATGAAACATCTGCGAAGTGATGAGTCCAGTTTCATGAATAATCTTCGATAGAGTTTGCCATCTATTTGTTTAAACGTCCAAATACCAGATCCTGGTTCCGCTATGGTTTCTTCCCAAACTGGATATCGTAAATGCTTCAAAATTGCATCCTACTGATGATATGAACTATCTAGCAGCATTTATGATTATTGAATAGCGGCCTGGTAGAATTGTTGTGTGTACTAATATTGTTATGCAGATATAATTAGAAGCCTAAAAAATTAAGGAATATTCTACTAGCCGGTCATTCATCATGAAGGTCAACAAGATGATTGTTCAAAGGTCAAGGGAGGGAAGACTCTTAGTAAGAGGGAAATACATATTTTAAATTGAAGAATTGTAACCGCCTTCTAAATGGTCTTAATTTTTTGTTGAATGAATATAGGAGTTATTGTTGTGTTAGATATGCATTAAGAAAAACATTCTTGACTAGATTCTAGGGATGCATAACCTCCTTTCCATTTTTTATGCTTTCCCTAAAGTGGTGTCCTCTTAATTTGTTGGAGTTTACTACCTTGCTAGGTAGTTAGTTGTTTTTCTTCCTATAAATAAGACTTGAATGCTTCTTCTCAAAAGGTTGATTAATCTAATGATGTACTCACATTCTTAGTTGTTCAGTAATATAGTTATGTTGCTCGATTGTACTTATGCTTTCCAATGAATAAAATGAAGTTATAAGTTCATGCATCTGAGTTTACATATTTTTTAAGGGATACTCATCCAAGGGGGGCCACTTGGTGGGCATTCCATCCTTTAGTTTAGTTATTACTTTCTATTCAACAATTAGTTAAAATTTTGGCACTGTCTGTTCCTATAGCCACTAGAATTCCATTTTGTGACTGTTCCTACAACCAAAGTAGATAGAGTATTTTCCTATCTATTTGCTCATATTTTCATTTTTTTCATGCATTTCAACTTAGTATATTTGTTGGTTGATGCTCAACACTTATTTCTTTCCAAGCATTTTACTTTCAACATTCCTTCTCAGCTATAGAATGAATATGGCTACTTTGAATTCCTAGTTCACATACTATGCTAACCCATTTCAAGTTTATGTCCCTAGGTTGACAAGTTAAATGCACCTTCATGGTGATTGAGATAGCTATTCAAACTAGATGTCCAATCTCTGAATCATGGTTGTAAGGGCTTAGTTGTTAAATCATTATAGGAGGCCAACATTTTTGGTGCCATTGCTAGGGATGGTGTCAAACTAGGGAGTTCTTTGGATTCATTGATAGTTTTTCTTTCTATAGTATTTTTGAAAGTTTTTTCTTAGTATACCCCTCATTTAGAAAAGTAATGATCCACTATTCTTTTTCCAATTCTTTGTGTGAGCTGGTTGATATTGAGTTGATACTGTATGCATAGAGGAAGAAGGGGAGATTCTCATTGGAGATTCCTTCCTAATAACCTTGAACCATTCCAACTAGTTGAGCATTAGAATCTACCGAGAGAAGAAGAAGAAGAGTCACACCCCTTTGTTGATGCATTTCCTGATCTGTCCAATTCTAAAAATTCCTCCAAAGACCAAAATCCAATTGAGAATCCCTTCGCTTTGGAACTACATCAGGCAGGCATGGGTGATGCAAATAGAAATAGACCTAACCAACTACCTCTTCCTTTCCCCATTTCTCACCAAAATGAAGTTGGAAACCTCAAAAATATCCCTGCTTTAGTCCTTCCTAAGTTCTATGGACTTGTCATAGAAGACCCTGATACTTTCTTTTTCGAGTTTGATATACTATGTAGGAGTTATGACTACACCATTGATGCCCATAGGCTTAATCTATTCCCTACCACCTTGAAAGAAGTTGCATTAAGATGGTTTATGATCCTAGGTAGAAATACTGTGGAGACTTGGGAGAACATGAAGACAAAGTTCTTTGAGAAGTACAAGGAATATTGTAGGGGCAGTGACATGAGGGGAGATGACATTTTTAGGATGCATCAAAAGGAAGATGAGAGCCTGTAGGATTACATTTCAAGGTTTTTGTTTTTCCTACAAAAATATCCACACTACACACTTAATGAAGAATCACAAAAGCTTCTTTTCCTAAGAGGAATTAATGATAGCTACATTGATACCTTGGACTTAATGGGAGGAGATATCACCCAAGTTCCTTGGGAGAATATCAAGAAGATATGTCAGAACTATTCTAGGGAAAATTCAAAGAAAGGGAGAGCTTACCAATCCTCTATGGGTAAGTTATCTACCAGTGGAGTTTCAAGAATGGAGATTATTCACTTGCTGGAAAACTTTAAGCAAGACATCATAAACAATTTGGCTACTCAGCTAGATACACTTCAGGCCAAGAAGAAATAAGAGGAGGAAGAGGAAATATTGGTAGAATATTGCCCTCATTGCATACAAAAGAAGAAGGACTGTAGATGAAAGATGGTAGCTAACATTTATAGTAAGTAGATTCCATCTGAGTTCAATCCAATCTAGGGTGAAGATGACCAAATATACTACATGGCACAAAGAAGGCCATGGGCTCCAAGACAAGGTATGCCACCAAATCAACTATCTTTTGTTGGGCCATATTTCAATTCTTATTCATTTGGTAACCAATAGAAACCCCCATATCCATCCAACTATTAAGGATATCCACCACAACCTTGGAATAACCCTCCAAATGTCGGACCCAATCACCAAAACTCTCCACCCTAGTGGCAGCAACCTTAGGGGAATTGGTAGTAGTTTCAAGGAAATTAGTAGCCACCCCCAGGGAATTGGCAGCAAACATCTCAATGGAGGGGATGGAAGCAATGGCCAAAACAGACAAATAGTTACATGTAACCACCTTCTCAACCCCAACAACCTGCTATAATGCCTCCTCCTGCTAGTTCAAGTTAAAATAGACCCAAACCTACTCAACTACCAACTTAGCCAACACCTAACCCAAATAACAAACCAAAGTAGCAACCAGTATACTTTGTTGATCCAAATCAATTCCTTACATATGTTGTGAGTGTAAGTGACATCCACTTGCATTCAGGAGCTACTTTTCCAGCTCCTTCCACATCCATTATCATTGAGCTTCCTATGGAAGAAGAGAACCCTTTGAATGTCCCCATTTAGCCAAGAGTACCTAAAAAATCATGAACTAGTCCGAGTCAAACAAACTAAACAAGAACCACCATTTCCTTAGAGGTTGGAAATTGCTAAACAAAAGGAAGAGAAGGAGGAACCAACCTTTGACATTCTAGATTAGTTGAAGCATATACGTGTCTATATACCTCTATTTCAAGCCATAAAATATGTTCCTATATATAGAAAAGCAATTAAGGAGGCATTCCTTAAGAAGCTAGGAAGGAAGAAGAAAGACCCCACTATGGTTCATGTGGTGGGACAGTTGGCTAACATCATGCTTGGGAAAGTGATGATTCCCAAATATAATGAGTCAGGGTGTCTTGTGGTAGGAGTATTTATAAATGGGATCCAATTAAAGAATGCTCTGATTGATTTGGGAGCAGCAATAAATGTAATGACCAAGGATATCCTGCAACAACTAATTTTTTCAAGCATGATACCTACTCCTATTGTCTTGTAGCTTGTTGATAGTTCCACTGTTAAACCTGATGGTATAGTAGAGGACCTTGTAGTAACTCTAGACTCTTGTGAGTATCTAGTAGATTTCATGATTCTTTCTCCTAAAGCTACACTAGGTGGGTACCCCATTATTCTAGGAAGGCCATGGTTAGCAACAACAGATGCCTATATTGGATGTCAGACAAGAGACATGACCATTTCTAATTGAAAGAGAACCAAAAAGATTGTTCTCTACCCTCCTACATGTTCATCCATCACATGATATGGATAACTCCATATGGCCAAATGTTGGTGAAGAATCTAAGGAAATCAATTATGTGGCACAACTTATGATGTTAGGTAGGAGTTCTTTCATGCAGCTCCAGCATGAAGATGAAGTATTGTCTAACATAATTCAAAACCATTGTGAGGTGCAGGAAGACTCATCCTCTCATGCATCTAGTTCTATTGATCCAGTAAAGACACTTCTGCCCGCCTCTTCCTCGGCAATGCATTTTGCAACAAATATGTCTCATACATTGCTGCCATGTGAACTCAAGGTACCAAGCATTGGTGAAGCAACTATGATAGAGTTAACTACACAAGTACAAGTGTCAGAAGGGAAATATATAAACATTAACAACAAATTGAGTGAAGAACAACAATTGTCATTGACAAACTTACTGAGAACTCATTAGAATGCATTTGCATGGGACTATCATGATATGAAGGGATTGGACCCTAAGCTTTGCACTCATAGGATTTACATCAGAGATTATTGTACACCAATGAGGCAGCCACAAAGAAGAATTAACCCTACATTGAGAGAAATTGTAAAAGGGGAACTACAAAAATTGTTGGATGTAGGATTCATCACCCCATTTCAGATAGCCAGTGGGTGTCTCCATTGGTGATTGTGCCCAAAAAGGGAGGGAAGTGGTGATTTTTTGTTGATTATAGGGAACTCAATGCTGCCACCAAAAAGGACCATTTTCCCCTACCTTTCATAGACCAAGTTCTAGATTCACTTGCAAGGAAGCAATACTTTTCTTTTCTAGATGAACTCAGTGGGTATAACCAAATCCAAATTGCACCTGAGGACCAAGAGAAGACCACCTTTACTTTTCCATGGGCGACCTATTCCTACTTAGTACTTCCATTCGGTTTATGCAATGCACTTACAGATTTTCAAAGGGTAGTCATTAGCATATTTTCAGACATCTTTCATGATTGTATGAAAATTTATATGGATGACTTTACTACCTATGGTGATGATTTCAATGAAGCATTGGAAAATATCAGGAGAGTCTTAAAGAGATGTGAAGAACATAATCTTTTTTTTAAATAGTGAAAAGTGCTTAATGATGATGTAGCAAGGTGTAGTCCTTGGCCACTACATCTCTCACAAAGGAATTCAAGTAGATCCTGCAAAGATTGAGGTGATCACCAATCTTCCTATACCTACAAAAAAAAATATGTTAGGAGTTTCTTAGGACATGCAGGTTATTACAAGGGGTTCATCAAAGACTTCAACAAAGTGGCAGCATCATTGTACACTCTCCTAACCAAATATGTTGAATTACAATGGAAAGAAGCCTATGACAAGGCATTTTCTGACTTGAAAGCAACCTTAACTCATGCTCCTATACTCAAGGGTCTTATTGAAAGTACTCTTAGGATAGAAAGAAGGATCTATTGAAAATGCTATTTATTTTGTTAGTAAAAATTTGTAGGGAGCTGAATTCAACTATACAGTGACAAAAAAAAGAAATGTTGGCAGTGGTCTATGCCTTAACAAATTCAAGCACTACATAACAGGCTATTAGATCTTTGTGCACACCAACCATGCAACCATTAGGTACCTCATGAATAAACCCCTAATAT
>VDFB02133204.1:0-12236 GCA_007258455.2 Sequoia sempervirens | reverse complement strand
CAATGAATCCTATGCCTCCTATCACACACATCTCCTTACCATTCTCTGTCATTCTTTAGTGAAACACTTCTCCATTTTGGTGGGATACACCTAAAAATAAGGTTTCGACGAAGGTTTTAGAGTATGTTTATTAAAATGAAAACTCCATTTTGGTAGGCTACGCCTGAAAATAAGATTTCAACAAAAAATTTAGAGTATGTTTATTAGAGTATTTTGGCGGGCTATTGATTCTTGATTCCTTAAATGATTTGTTAAATAAATGACTAACTATTTAGTCATTTTTATTTGTGTGACTAAATTATTTTTTAGTCAATGACCAAAGTAGTCATTTATTTACTCATTTATAGTAAAGTTGTAAAAAAATAGTAGAATTTAGACATTTTTAGTTGTTGTGACTATAATTTTTAGTCACATAGTCATTTATTTGTCAAATTCTACTAGTGGATGAATCAACCACCATATACGAAATCCCCGCACCATGCCTACATCATCAACGGGGTGGGCCTCCAGTTGATCCTAATCATTTGCATCATCGTCAAAAGGGATGACATCAGTGATGGACGATCATCGACTATCACCTAGTCATGTAGCACTCCTCACAGCCCGTGTGTAGGAAGGAATCATAGGAGGGATAGTCTGGATAATACCAAACTGTCACATAACCCTACGCTAGTAGGAGGGAGTAATCATAAAATCAGTGTGACCCAACAAAAAATGGTCTCACTATAGGTTCCTAAGGTACCTACTATCACCCACTCACTGAAACCACCTATAAGGCTGCCATCTAATTTGGTCAATCATTAGAGTATTGAATTGTATATGCCAAACTATAAATCTTTGTGTTGCCACTATCTAATAAGCTCATACTAATGAGTCATTGGTACTAAGTAATCCATCACCTAAGGATACCAGCTGACTATATGCATGTGGTGTGAGCAAAGGCACACACCTATAACAGGTTGCACACGGTCAGGCTCTAGAACTCATAATACACATACTTTACCAACTCGTGGTACAGGTGTGTGAGCATGCTTCACTGCCACACAAAAATAATCCTATGGTGCTCCATTGCCATGATAGTGTGCATGAGGTCCCCGTGAAGGTGAGAGCCTCGCGCATCCACAACAACCCACATGGCCACAGTGAAGACCAACACCTACCAGAGTAGGGGGACAACCATGCTGCCCTACTCAAACCAGTGGATGTAGATGTGCCCAGTCCCGCCGCCGTCGTCCTCGTGACCCAAGCAGTACTAGACTCCCTCTACCCACTCTCGTGTAGAGTGCATGTCATCTATGGTCACCTGTCACCACTCCATTAATGCCATGAGCATTCAATCATGGTAAGTCATCTCAGCCATGGTGTAGATATGCCACAACTCAACTCATCGTAGAAAACTGCTCATCATCTTATAGGCACTGAACCTAGTCCTAGATGAGGCGCAACACTCACTCACCAGGATGCTCTTGGATCTTTGGGTAATCCTACAAAAAGAAAAAGATAGACCTAAATCAGTATACTAGACATGGAAATTCTATCTTAAACATGAAAAATTCTAATCTAGTGCCTCTAAGATGCAGGCACACCGCATAGATGTCTATGCAACACGATGTCATTCCAGGTCTGCCATTAAAGCTAGACTGGATGCCAACGCACCTGGCAGAATCTAGCACATGCAAAGGTCCCCAACACGCTAGCGCTCACTAATGCGTGAGAGGGATGAATGCGCGTATGTTGGATGCATGTGTTGCAATTATGTCCTAAACATGGCTAAAATCTTAAAAATTCACAAAAAACAAGGTTTAAAGACTCACCTAGTCCACCTTGAGACCCTCGACAACATCTTGTCATAACTGGTCCAATCTAGGCTCTATGTACTCTTGTCTACGTGGCATTTTGCTGACTTTTCTCTCACAAAATTCAACGAAACTCACATGATGAATAGTGAAAATGATCCTTTTCGAGGCCCACTCAAGTATATATAGGCTCCCATGGGTTCATTTTTCTCGAACGTCATGGTCCCCTCATTTTTCTCGAATTTCCCCACCTAACTAGGAGAAAACTCAAGAAGGGGCATATAGTCACCTCTTTACCATATTTTTCTTCCAAACCATCAAGTTTTTTCTTGATCATTCTTCTCGCCTTGGTAGCTTCCTCCAATTTTTTCAGACTGAAGTTTAAAATTTGAGTTTTGCATAATCAAATTTTGTGCACACTTTCACAAAAAATGTTGTATGTTCATTGAGTTTGACTATTGGGGGCATCTTTAGTATCTACTTTCTTGACTTCTACATCTTCTATAGTATCCTTTTTGGTACACAAATCTGTAAAATTTTCATTTTTTTGTGTTCGTTTTCTTTTCTACTTTAGTGTAGCTGATTTTTCCCAAAATTGAGCCCACTAAAGTGGGGGAAAAATGTAATGTCGTAAAATTGCATCTCATGGGCAATTTCACATTTACACACTTAGCCTTGCATTTATTACACCTTTAAGCGCATTTATGATAAGAACCTTATGGGTTAGAATTTCATGATTCTAACTCCACAAGGACCAATGACGAAGCAAAAACAACCTACCACCACATTCCCTAAAAATTGATGTGACTGATGCCTATGTGATGCATGGACGTTTGTTCGGCACTCTAGTGTCCACATGGTTTTTTGAGTTTGAAATGAAAAATCTTGGAATCCTGACTCGTGACATGTGTCCCTATTGTCAGAAATCTGACTATAACGACTCCTCCTGCCTCTTGCAACAATAAAACTCTTCCTTTTCTCTCATTTTGGGGGTTCCTTCTCATTCTAAGACTTGAATATTTTAATATTTCTCCATTCTCTGGCTCTTGTTCTTCGATCTCGCTTCTACAACAAAGCTCCGCTAGATTGAGGTCCCTCCAATAGCCAAATCTCTCTTAACACCATTCAATGATGCATTCGTGCATTCAAGAGGGGGTTGAGGATTGTGGTAATGCTCTCTTGTTCTTCTCTATTTGTGAATAGATTACTTTGTTCACTTTTCTACTTTGTGGTACAGGTTCTCCTCCTTGAGCGGGGATTTCTTTTACCACTCTTTATTTGTTCACTTTTTTTTTATTTTTCCTATCTATCTGGTTGTTTGTGGAGGTGGGAACACCAAAGTGGGGGTTTGATTGCGGAAAACCCTGATACAACCCCAAAAAATTTCCTCGTTCGTCTTGGAGAAAGGTTCCAAGCACTCGGTCAGTTATGTAGTGTAGAAAAATGTATCCCTTTACATTTTCACACTTGTTTGGGCCCATCCCTACTAAAATTGGGCTTCTTTATGCCTTTTTTGGTCCTATCTTGCATCCACAAGCCTTAATTAATGCATCTTTCCAAGGATAATCTAGACATGTATATCAAATGAACACTCATAATATAATGATTTTGGATTGTATGGCCTAGATTTAGTGATCTAAGACTCGTATGCCACCTTGGGTGTATGGGTCCCACCTAAGTTTCGGGACCTAAACCTGAATTTAGCATAAAACTAAACATTTCTTGAAATTCATGTCCCAAGATTAGCCTATTGGGACTCATACGCCCCAACTAGCGTATGAGTCCCACTTTGCTTGGACCTAATTTTGAATTCAATTCTTGGCAGGATTTTATTCTCCTAGATTTAATGTCGGCTTGTAGTATTGTAATTTCAGGAAATTTGGCATAAACAAGTATAAATACAAGGTTATTTCACATAATTTCTCCTAGCAATTCAATTATTCAAGAACTATAGCAAATTTGAGATCAAAAGAGTCTAGAAGAGCATTCAAGAGTGATTATCAAGAATTTTGGAGTACTATTCAAGATTCAAGCATCATGCCAAAGTCATCATGCATCATGTTTGTTTTTTAGCTAACATTTGTGATGTAGGATTTCATGATTCAAGCAAGCATTCAAGTCAATATCTATATCATTCAAGAAAGAGTCAAGATCTACATTCATGTTAGTCATTACATACAAGATTGCAGCCTTTTGTTCAAGGGTTTGGTGAGTTGCAACATTGCATATTTGTTCATTTATCATTCCTTCCTTCTATTTGATTTCATTTCAAGGTTTGATTACCAAAACAAACCCCTATCCACTAACAAAATAACATTTTTCCCTCTCTTTGATGTGTGTTTTATAGATTTAGGTTGAAGATCAGATTGGAGAAAATTTGTCAAGTTGTCAAGTTGTCATCTATATTGCAAGATCATAGAAAGTCATCTAAAGAGCAGAATTTAGTGTTTTGGACTCAGAAATTTGACAAAAGAGGAGCTACAAGAGAGCATTAAATGATATCAAAGTTTCAGATGAACCCAGATGCTGGGTCTAAATTGCCACTTGTGGCATATGAGTCCCAATATACCATATTTCAGTCATTTCTTGTAGATCCTATTTTTGCAGTTCTAGATTCCGGTTTTGGCTTCAAACCCTAAACTAGGACTAAATCCCCCCTACTGGTGTATGAGTCCCAATGTGCATTAAAATTCATGTTTTCAGGATTTCAGACCTTGTTTCGAGCTTCTTCAGTTTTCAAGTGTCCCTTTGTCCTTTCTCAATTCATTCTTTTGATTTTCAATCTCTTGTCTTGAGTTGCATAGTTAGGTCTTGCATATCATTGCATTTCTTGTCTTTCCAAGCCATGCTTGGTGATGATACCCCTTTTTAGTCTTTAATCACACCTTAGGACACCTTATTTTCAATTGATTTCCCTCATTACATCCGTAGATTGAGATCTCTAAGGTTTCCTTGAATGAAACTTGGAGGAAATTGGTGGTTCTATCTCCTAAAACATAGAGCTACTATTTTCTTCATTTCATTTTGGTGAACCTAGTCTTTAGAACACCTTATTTTCTGATTTGGAGTGCATCATAGTCCTAGATCTAGCTTACATCAACTTTGCATTAGGTCTTGCATTAGTTAATTTGCATCTAGGGTTTCTAAATCTTGCATTAGTGAAAGTGCATATAGGTTGCATTTTTGCATCTTGCATCATTGAATTTAACTTGAAATCTATAATTTCACTTACTCTAAACATCATTCAAACCAAAAAACATAACATTCAATTAGAATTTGTTGAAATTAGTACAAAAACCCTAATTTGGGACTCATACACCCCTCTGGGCGATTTAGTCCCAATACAGGTGGTTTTTCCTAATTACTAGGTATTTTGTGTTGACTATTTATCAACATTTGAATCCTTGAAAAACCCTAACTAAGAATCATATGCCCCTCTAGGCGATTTAGTCCTATGTTAGACCCAAAACTACATTTTACAACATTAAAAACTGTATTTATGTTTTCCTATTGGCTATTGTTAAATTTTTGTTTCAATTTATTGAGTTTCTATTTCATTCATTTTATTGGATCTAGCTTAATTTGGTTCATTTCATCCATTGCTTAATTTCAAAATTACTTTTACAAATTTCAATCTATGTTATTACATGGAATTTCATCATGGATATGTGCTTTGGTAAGCATTGGATGTCCTTGAAATCATTAGTTGATGTATCAAGTTGTGCCTTTGGAAATTATCCTAATGAAATTTAACTCACTCATGCTCAATCAACTCCTAATACATGTTCTCCTCATGATGTTGACATCATTGGAGAAGATGATGACATCATGAACTTCATAAATGATCTCCTTAACAACCTTGAGACTAATGCATCCTTTTATCCCTCTATGAAACAACCAACGCAACTTGAGATGTTTGGTATTTTACATACTGAAACTGAAACACAAGTTGAACCTAAGTTCCCTACCATAGGTGAACCTAGTTCCTCTATTCAAGCAAGCATTCAACAATCCTATTGTAGACATCCAAATTTGGACACTTAATTTATCCAAATTTATCACTTTTCGTCTAAACATCCTCTTATCCTAGTTAATTAAATAATATTACTATTATTTAATTAATATCTTTAATTTTGCTAAATCCCTAAGGTATTTAATTAATAATTAAATACCTTACCCTCCTTAATCCTCTTTTCATCAAATAAATTAAATAAATATTACATTTATTTAATTCCTCACATGTCATTTTCATCTAATCCTAATCAATTTCCTAATCTCTTCATTAGGATGTGCACATGCCTAATCCTTGATTAGGATGTGTCACATCCTCAACTTTTGCAAGTTGGCTAATCCTCATTTATCTTCTAATTACTGAATTAAGCTAATCATTCTCCAAAGAATTTTTAATTCCTTTTTTTATTTGTCCTAGATTCCTCCTTATATGTGAATTTTTAATCACATTCCATCTTCAAGGCTTCTAGAACCTTGGACTTGTCTAATCTCACATGTGACCCACCTTGGACTTGTCACAATCTCCACATGTGACCAAGTCCCACCTTTTTGGAGCCCACCTTTTACCCTCTAGATCATCCTAGGAATGTGAATTTTTAATTCACATTTATCCCCCCAACCACCTTTCCTTTTCCCATGTAGATTTTTGAAGAATTCTAAAATTCCTCAAATGTCCCTTTCACTCCCACTTGGGGACAAGAAATCCCTTTTTGTGGAAATCCTCTCATCCCCCAAGGTGCATGTCCTTTTCCACCTCATGTACCTTTTTGACAACTCATCTCCACCTCATATCCTCTTGTCCACTTCACCCTCCACATGTCAAGATGTGAGGGCTTGTGGGTTCTCAACCCACCATAGCCCTTCATCTTGGCCTTGTTGGAGCAATCTTGACCGTTGAATTCTCTAGAGAATTCAAATTCTTCTATAAATACCCCCTCTACAAGGGCATTTCCAACACTTAGCCATCTTGCACCATTATGCTACCAATTTGCATTCTCAACACTTTGCACTCTCATAACTACATGTTGTCCATTTGAATCCTCAAGCCTTTTTCAATCATTCAACCATCTTTGTTCATCATTTTTCATATTGAAGCTTGCATTTTTATTCATTCAATCCATCATCTAAGGAGCACACAACCAATCCAAGCAAGGGCCAATCAAAGAGGTATCAACAACAAGGGAGGTAAAAGTGTTTGTGTTTTATCTTATTTGCATTCCTTTTCGTTGAACTACTCTTTTGGCTAATCTTGAGGTGTCCTTGGTATTTTGTTATTTTCATGTTTCTTAGTTATTTCACACATTTAGAGCAGTAGGAATTCCAAGGTATCACACCTATGTTAATAAAGTGACTAACACTCCTATCAACTTAGAAGAGACATATGGAAAATGATTCACGATATTAAGTAAACAAGGATGTGATACAACAAGAGAACATTAAATTCATCAACTTTTAGAACAAATACCAACCAAAGATACCAAAGGGTTATGTTATCAAGATCCTCCTCCCGACATAATTTTTCTCCTTCCTAAATAGCAACTGATGCTTCCTAACGATCTGATAAGGATGATAGGATCATCTTAGTTCCTCATCATCATCATCTAACTCAAGAAATTGGTGAATCTAGCAAGCAATGAAGGCCTTACAAAATCAAGAAACTACAATTCCCTTGTCTTTCGTCTGTACAACTGAAAGAACTTTACACATACTTCTAATCCAAGGATTGATTACATTACCACCCATGAGAGAAAATAAATTTCTAAATCCTAAGAACATAAACACATCACATTATTGATATCATAAAATTTTTGGACATAGCATTAATGAGTGTCATGCTTTAAAATAAATATTTAAAAGGTTTGATATCATAGAAATAGTCCCTTAAAGCATGTGCTTTCGCTCCTTGCCATGTAATAGTTGTAGGATCACAACATTCTCACTATTACATTCTTTGCATTCATTGTGAATCACTTCAAAATGCAAGGAGCTCTTTCTCATCACCTATCTTGGCTCATTCTTGTCTTGTACACAGTGGGGCAAAGAGTTAGATAGCCTTGTCCTAGTAGCGCATTTTTCATTGTCCCTTTGGCTAGTTGTTTTCCTTCTATATATGATGAACAACATTAGGATGCATATGACCTGCTATAGGTTGACTCGCATGTACCTTACTAGCTGTCTCTCTATTTTCTTTTTCATGTTTCTTTTATGTGATTGCATGTGCATAATGTGACCCCCCATGTTGTTTTTTTTTATGTACCTATCTCTTTGTGCATTCATCTATTTGTACCTACATTATTTTGTATGTCGTAAAACTTTTTTTCCTTTTTCTTGTGTTTTCCTTTTGGGGATGACGCAAGGCATCGAGACATCTATGTCTCTTCCATGTTGACCCAAAAGCTTTTCCTTTATCTTTTCTTTTTCTTGTGTTTTCCTTTTGGGGATGACGCAAGGTGTCGAGACATCTATGTCTCTTCCATGTTGACCTGAAGGCTTTTCTTTGTTTCGCTCTCTTTGTGTCATTCTTCATGTTCCATGAGTATTTGGAGAATGATGATTGTTTCGAGTTCTCTAAAAACATTGTAGCAAAGACATACTGACCCCAAATCCATGGATTCCTTATGTGATTTTTGGGGCAACCCCCTTTCATGACGTAGCTTCATTTGGAAACATATGACTTGGCATAGGGCTTTCCAAATAAGCTCTCATGACCTATTTATTGTTAGCATTTATCATTTTCTACTTTAAAGTAATGTCTCACAGCATGGTGTTCAATAATTTCTTTAAAGTGGGGGCATACATTGGCATTATTCTTTTGCATTTTTCAATTCATGTTTCAATGTGTAGTCTTCTTACTTCATGCGATGCATCTTTCATTTTGTGGTGACATTGGGTGTGATTTCCTTCAAGAGTTTGATCTCTCTTAGCATATTATATTCCTCTTAGTGGCTCGATGTGACACACTGCATCCCCTAAGTTGTGGATCTTCTATTTTTCGATTGGTCCTCTCTTGGATACATTGGGCACAATGTTCCCTAAGTTAAGACCTTACATGAACTAAGCAAAACTCCTTTGAATGTACCTTACATTATTCTTCATTTACAATATCAATTATATGGCCACCTTGCATAACACACTTTGCTTGCTTATGGAGCCATCTTGTTCATTCATGAATTCCAAGCATATTAAGCTTTGCTTGCCTCATGAATCATGTTGTTATGTTATGTGGAACATTATCAAATTTATCAAGAGGTATAGCTTTGGTATGGTTGTACATATGGGAGCCGAACTTAGGCATGAATTTCCCATAGCCACTTGCTTGTCTATGTGAGTGCATATTAGTCACGTGTGTATGTGTCTCATTGAGGGATCACCTAGTGGATGCCTTGATGTTCCACTAGCCCTTGTAAGCGTGTGTTTGGTTTTCATAGTGGACATTTTGTTCCACTTGTAAACTTTCTTGGAAAAACAACCTAGATATAATCCACACCATGTGGTACAAACAGTCGAAGCTTGATCCACCCCTTTTGTTTTTGTTTCTCTTTTTGTTTCTCTTTTTGTTTGGTAGTTTATGCTTGTGCCTTGTTGTTGCTCCTTACATTATTTTCATGTGTGTTCTCTTGTTCCTATGTTGGTTTGCAATAGGATCTTCATCAGCTTGATCATCCCTCTTTATCATTGTCATCCTATCTTACTGGCATTGGTACACTTGGACCCCTCTTGATGTAGTTTTGTCTACTTTAGTGTGAGTTTGAAGAAATTTCCTCCTCTCACTAAAGTGGGGGCTAAATGTAGTGTAGAAAAATGTATCCCTTTACATTTTCACACTTGTTTGGGCCCCTCCCTGCTAAAATTGGGCTTCATTATGCCTTATTTGGTCCTATTTTGCATCTACAAGCCTTAATTAATGCATCTTTTTGAGGATAATCCCAAAACATATCAAATGACCACTCAAAATTTAATGATTTTGGATTGTATGGCCCATATTTAGTGATTTTGGACTCATACACCACCTTGGGCGTATGGGTCCCACCTAAGTTTCGGGGCCTAAACCTGAATTTAGCATAAAACTAAACATTTCTTGAAATTTGTGTCCCAAGCTTAGCCTACTGGGACTCATATGCCCCAACTGGCATATGAGTCCTACTTATCTTGGACCTAATTTTGAATTCAATTCTTGGTGGTATTTTATTCTCCTAGATCTAAGGTCAGCTTGTAGTGTTGTAATTTCGGGAAATTTGGCATAAACAAGTATAAATACAAGGTTATTTCACATAATTTCTCCTAGCAATTCAAGTATTCAAGCATTATATAAAATTTGAGATCACAAGAGTTTATAAGAGCATTCAAGAGTGATTATTAAGCATTTTGGAGCACTATTCAAGATTCAAGCATCATGTTTGTTTTTGAGCTAACATTTGCGATGTAGGATTTCATGATTCAAGCAAGCATTCAAGTCAATATCCATGTCATTCAAGCAAGAGTCAAGATCTACATTCATGCTAGCCATTACATACAAGATTGCAACCTTTTGTTCAAGGGTTTGGTGAGTCGCAACATTGCATATTTGTTCATTCATCATTCCTTCCTTCTATTTGATTTCATTTCAAGGTTTGATTACCAAAATGGGGTTTGACCAAGGAAAATCCATATCCACTAAAAAAACAACATTTTTCCCTCTCTTTGATGTGTTATTTGCAGATTTAGGTTGAAGATCCATTGAAGAGCAAGATTGGAGAAAAGTTGTCAAGTTGTCATCTACATTGCAAGATCACAAAAAATCATCTATAGAGCAAAATTTAGTGTTTCAAACTCAGAGATTTGATAGGAGAGGAGCTACAGGAGAGCATTAGAGGATATTAGAGTTTCAAATCAACCCTAATACTGGGAATAAATCGCCACTTGTGGCATATGAGTCCCAATATACCATATTTCAGGCATTTCTTGTAGATCCTGATTTTACCGTTCTAGATTTCGGTTCCAACCTGAAACCCTAAACTAGGACTAAATTGCCCCTACTAGCATATGAGTCCTAGTGTGCATTAAAATTCTGATTTTCATGATTTCAGACCTTGTTTCAAGCTTCTTCAATTTTCCAGGTGTCCCTCTTCCTTTTCTCAATTCATTCTTCTAATTTTTAATCTCTTGTCTTGAGTTGCATAGTTAGGTCTTGCATATCATTACATTTCTTCTCTTTCCAAGCCTTGCTTGGTGGTGAACCCCCTTTTTAGTCTTTAACCACACCCTAGGATGCCCTATTGCAGATTTATTTCCCTCATTCCATCTATAGATTGAGATCTCTAAGGTTTTCTTGAATGAAACTTGGAGGAAATTGGTGGTTCTATCTCCTAAAACATAGAGCTACAATTTTCTACATTTTAGGTTGTGAGTTTAACCTTGGATTCCCCTTGTAGTTTCTAGCATTTCTCGCTCTTTGTTCATCTATTTTGTTGAATAGACCTCAGGTTTGAGTACATTATAAGGGTTAAAGTATTTTTCTCCAAGGTTTTGGTTCTCTATTTGCCTTGGATTCTAGCACATCCCTTGGACTCCAAAACATTGCATTGGTGTCCTGATGGGCATGTGCAGGATCATGGTATGCCAAAAAGTGGCAATGGAGAAAAAAATACGTGTTTCTACGACTCAAAAATGTGAAAATGGTGAGTTGACTTTTTGGAGCTGGGGTGACTACCGAGGCAGAGGGAAAACTTAGTTTTAGGAATCGGATATCCGATCCAAATCGGATATCCGAATCGGATATCCGATTTTGTTGAAGTATATAAAAAAAACACTCATTCTGATCCAGACAAAGGGAAACTTAGTTCTGGGAATCGGATATCCGATCCAAATCGGATATCCGATTTAAATCAGATATCCGATCCAAATCGGATATCCGATTTAAATCAGATATCCGATTTTGTTGAAGTATATATATAAAAAAGGGCCCACGACCAACACTCATTCTCATTTGTTTTCGGCTCATCGGCGGCGGGCGCACAGTGGAGAGCGAAATCCGATATCCGATTTGGAGTCCATCTCTAACAGGTAAAGTTCTTTATTTTTTATCAAATTTTCGATTAGATTTGTTTATTTTTAGTTGATTTTTTTCAAAATATTGTTTTTTGGTAGAAAAACTAGGGTTTTTTGGTAGATTTACAAAAAACCATAAAAATTTGAAGAAAAATAGTAAGAAACTACTTTTTTAAAAATGTAAATAATGGCATTTTATAGCATACGCATATTGAGAGCAAATAAAATACATAGTTCAATCCATGAATTATAGAAATAGATTTTTGTTGGTTATATTCATATCGCTGATTACATTGCACAAAACATACTACAATTGCATAAATATCAGATGGTGACAGTTGTTGATGCTACCACATTTTTCATACATGTCTACCAAAGTATTTTATCAAACAAGCCATCAGC
>VDFB02133203.1:0-11588 GCA_007258455.2 Sequoia sempervirens | reverse complement strand
ATGTACCAAAAGTAGAATAAATAGAAACAATAGATGAACCTATGATAGATGGAACAACAACAACAAACACACTTGTAGGTGGTAGAACAACAAATATTGAGGAACCATGGTTCCTGTGGTGACAAGAGACAAACCATCGAAATGCATCACCTTAGCCATAATAGGTTATACACTAAAAGAAAAATAAATATCAACAACAAATAACCCAATGACTAACAACACATTAGCAATAAAATGCACACCAACAACAAATATGATTGCAATAGAAAACATTGAGAAACCACGGAACCATTGTAATAAACAATGAACAAGTGGGAAGAGGAGTGGGAGAGTTCATTTCAAAATCTATTGTTGATAATTTTATCTAATTTTTTCTTTCCATTACATTTTAAATCATATTATTTTAACTATTCTACATTAAAAAAAAAAAAGTCAACCTAAAAAATATTTTGAAAAAATGATATCTTTTATTGTTGAATCTAGATCTCCTCCTTGGGGGGGGGGATTCCTCAAAGTGTGGTTTCAAAAATAGAGGGGTTGGAGCTGAGGCCTAATGTTAAGGAGTTTGAGGATTCGGAGGAAGTGGAAAATTTGCCTTACATTCAGGCTCATGGGTGTAATAGGAAGAAACACTCTCCCTCGTCAAGAGTTGTGACAAGGAATAGCTAGAGGTCAGACTGTGGGTCTGAGACACATGGTAGAGGATGGCCTCTAGCTAATGTTTCTAGGGAGAAGGAGATTCAGATGGATATAGCTGATGGTACACAGAGAACTCTATTGGATATGTGCTCTAAGGAAATTCTCATGAAGATTGTCTCCTAGAATATGAGGGGTTTGAATCACCCTTATAAGAATGATCTCCTGGATAATTTGGTAAGAGATCATCACCCTGATATTGTTTTAATTCAAGAAACTAAAATGGGATTGGATAAACTTTCTAGGTTGAAAATGAAGCTTTTCAAGGATTGTGGGATGCATTGTTCTGAGGTGTTTGGTGCTTTTGGTGGGATTGTGACCTTTTGGAATATTAGAGTGATTAGAGGTGTGGAGGTGCTTAATGGCAGTAATCGTGTGGCTACCTCTTTTTCCCACCTTCATGATAAGTTTTCCTAGACTTTGTCTAATATTTATGCCCCTAATTGTAAGAGTGCTAAAAAAAGGCTTTGGGAGAATCTTTCTTCTTTTAAAGTTTTCCATAATATTGGTTGGTCATTGGAGATTTCAATACTCCTCTGCATGATGCTGATAAGATGGGTGGCTTGCAAAACATGGATGATATTAGATATGACCTAATGCAGTTCATTAATGACTCAGATCTTTTTGATTTGGATCTGAAAGGGGCTTCCTTTACCTGGTCAAATAGGCATGTGGGTAATGCCCTTATCCAAGTTAAGTTGGATTGTGCTCTTATAACCCCTGAGTGGTTAGTCCACTACTCGTGTTCCCTCTCAGCTCTTACCAAATTGGGATCAGATCATTTCCCCTTGGCTCTGTCTGTGGATTTGTTGGGTGGCAAGAAAAACTTTCCTTTTAGATTTGAGAAAATGTGGACTTGTCATCCTGACCTAGGTAATTTGGTTAAGGACTGGTGGAACATTAATGTGGATGGGTTGGTTATGTATACAATTGTTAAAAATCAAGAATAATGTTAGAAAATGGAACCGTACCTCTTTTGGTCATATTTTTATGGAGAAAGATGGGGTGTCTAAGGAGCCTAACTCTATTCAACAAGTCATTCAAACGTTTGGGTATGATCAGGATTTGATGCTGAAGGAGAATGTTTTGCTTTCCAAGTTGCATAATATAATTGTGAAGGAGGAAGAATTTTGGAAGTAGCGTTTGAGGATCATGTGGTTGAAAAGTGGCGATAGAAATACTATTTTTTTTCATATCTCTACACTGAAACACAGGGCTTCTAACTGGATTAATCTGATTAACTATAATAATCAAGCTCTAGAGAAGGATGTTGATTTGTAGCTTACTATTGCTTCCTATTTCTCTCAACTGCTTTCAATTGAGGGGGAGATTGATTTGGTCAGTCAAGAGGATATTCTTAGGGATATTCCCTAGTTGGTGGATGATGAGCTCAACAGGAAGTTAGTCTATATTCCTTCGGCAAATGAAATTTGGTGTGTTGTTTTCCCCTTTGAAGGTAATAAGGCTCTGAGCCCTGATGGCTTTCTTATGTTCTTTTTTCAGTCTTTTTGGGAAATTATTGTGAAAGATGTTGCGACTACTATGGAGTTTTTCAGATCGGGTTCCCTTTTAAAGGAGTTGAACTCCTCCTTTATTGTCTTGATTCCCAAAAAGCCTGGTGCTACTTCTTTTGATGAGTTTCGACCTATCAATCTTTGCAACTTGATTTATAAGATTTTCTCCAAGGTTTTGGAGTTGAGGTTGCAAATTTTTTTACCTCTCATCATTTCTCCTCAGTAGAACAGATTTGTGGCTGGTAGGAAAATTTTGAACTCTATTCTCACTGTTCATGAGAATATTCACTCTCCTTTTGTCAATAAACAGGCTGGGTTTATCCTCAAGCTTGATTTATTTAAAGCTTACGATAGAGTGGAATGGGTTTTTTGGTCTAATATTCTTCTCTCCTTTGGTTTTCGGGAGAAAATGGTGGCTCTTGTGCATCAACCTATTTCAACTCCTCGATTCTCTGTGCTCATTAGTGGGTCTCCTCCTCTCTTTGATTGCTCTAGGGGTTTGCAGCAAGGGGATCCTATCTCACCCTTCCTGTTTATTATTATGGTTGATTCCTTGGGTCGTCTCATCCAAAGATTTGTTAATTTTGGTCTTATGACTCGGTTAGCCCCTTCTTCTACTAACCTTGTTTTCTCTCATCAAAAATTTGTGGATGACTCTCTTTTGCTTGGGCAGACATCTATTAAGGAAGCTAAGGATGTCAAGTTGATTTTGCGAATGTATGAGGCTTCTTCTGGGAAAAAGGTTAGCTTATAGAAGAGTGTTATTTTCTTTAACACTCTGATTCAAAGACACAATAGGATAGCTAGAATTCTATAGTGTCAAATTGGTGAACTTACCACTTCTTACTTGGGGATCCCCTTATGCTCTAAGGCTCCAGATTCCTTATGGAGGGGTTTGATTGACAAATTTAATTCCAATTTGGCTAGGTGGAAGGGGGCTTTGTTGAACCAAGCTGGCAAAGTTCAGCTGATTAAATCCACCTTTTAGAATATTTCGGTCTATGCTCTTAGTCTCTTTCACATGCTGAGGAAATTTGTGGATATCTTGGAAGGAATTTAGAAAAGTTTCCTTTGGAGGGCTTTTGAAGAAAAAAAAAGAACTCATTTGGTTGCTTGGGATGATGTCTGTCAGCATAAAAAGGCTGGTGGGCTGGGCATTCACAAAATCATAACATTTAACATTGCCCTTTTGGGTAAACAGTTGTGGAATCTCTTGCTAGCCAAAAGTGAGTGGGAAAAAATTGCTTGGAGCAAATACTTACATGGTGTTGATGGGATTAGAGATTTTTTATCTCATGAGTTTAATCCTCTATATGTTTCTATGCTTTGGAATTGTATGTTGAAGGCTCGAAGGCTTGTGGCTAAGGGTCTCTTTTGGCAGATGGGTAATGGGAGGAGTATTCTGTTCTAGGAAAATAATTGGTATGGAAATAGGCTACTCAAGGATGAGCCATGTGATCAACCCTTTATGGACCTTTGTGTGTGACAGTTTGGAAGATTTTTTGTTGACTATATTGACGGAGGTTGTTGGAGGAAGTTGCATGAGGTGGACCCTAGTCTGGAACTTATTTATAATGCTATTTCTTTGGTTCATATTCCTTCTCTCCCTTCTCCTGATAGGTTTGTTTGGAATCCTTCCTCTACTGGTAACTTCTCTGTTGCTTCATATTTTCATTTCAATGAATCCTTTATTGGCCCGCCTCCTTTTTGGGCTTCTGTTTGGTCCTCTAGATTGATTCCTAAGGTGAAAATTTTCTTTTGGCTCTTCTTTATGCTAGAACAAAATATTAACTACTAATAATTTGATTAAAAGAGGTTTTGTTATGCCCAATAGATGCTTTCTTTGTGAAGAGGAAGTAGAAAATACTTGTCATTTTCTAATTGGGTGCAGATATGTTGGTGTGATATGGAATCATGTGCTCTCACTTTGGAAACTTAGCTAGGTGTTTCATGTTTTTGTCAAAGATTTATGGTATCAATGGGTTGGCCCCTCTTCTAATCGGGCTCTGCAGATTTTGTGGTCTCTCACTTTGCCTCACATGATATGGGGGGTTTGGCTGGAGTGCAACAACAAATTTTTTAGAAATTCTGCTCTTCCGGCTTTATCTGTGGCTCATAAGATTTGTGTGGGTATTAAGGAAAAATTTCTTTATGGGATCTCCTTTTATGCTAGACAAAAGACTAAGCTTTGTTCCTATGATATCTCTATTGCACAAAAGTGGAAGTTGCCATGTGATATATCTCTTTCGGTCTCTAAAGGGAAATCTTCAAGAGAAGATGTTGCTTGGAAGGCACCACCGGATGGTTGGGTTAAGATAAATTTTGATGGCACGACAAAAGGAAATTTGCGACCTACTAGATGTGGGGGATTTATTAGAAATTCTAATGGTAGGCTTGTCTCAGCTGTGGCACTCCCTTTGGGAATCCAGACAAACCACTATGCAGAGGTGGTTGTAGCCTATCATGGACTCAAAATGGCTCAAAGCAAAGGGTATAGGAAGGTCTGGTTGGAGGGTGACTCTCTGAACATTATAAATAATTTGAAGAATGCTTCACCTCCATCTTGGACTATTGAGGCCTTGGTCAGGGATTCCATTGAAATTATCAATTCCTTTGATACTTTTTATATCTCCCACATATTGAGAGAGGGAAATATGTTAGTTGATTTCTTCACTAACTTTGGTGTTAGAGAAAGAAAGGAGTGGGATTTAAATGATCCTATTCCTTTTGAGGCAACGACTATTATTAACAATGAATGTTAATTTCAAGTTGCTTTTGATCTTATTTTGCATTGAGTTGTGCATGTCCTTATTCACGTGGCCTAAATTTATGAATGAGGATGATTGAATTTATCTCATTCAAGTTTTAAGTACGGGGGACAACTTTCACAAGGACCGGAGTTCAAGTTCGTCATTTCATTTTTGCCCTTTTGTTGGCTTCGCACGAATTCTGGGTGATATTCATCTTAGTTTCCAGAGTCTTTTGTTTTATGATTTTGCTTTGGGTGGTATTTGTCTTAGTTTCCTGAGGTTTCTGCTTTGTGCTTGGCCTCTGTTTGTTAATATTTTTGCGATGGGTGGGGACAGAAACCGCACTGAGCCTAAGTCATGTGTTTCTGCTAAGCAGAGGAAGGAGGTGTGGGAGATTTTAGAGAAGGGTGCCTTAACTCCGTATATGGAGAAACTGTATGGTAACAACCCTCAGGTCACTGATCTAGTTGCTCAGGGGTGGAATGAGAGAACTGTGAATTTGGGCAGAAGGGAAGTCATAGTTGATGAAGAATTCATAGCCCAAATTATTGGCTTGGCTATGCATGGTATGAAGGTGTTCAGAGACAAAAAAGAATCGTAGGCTACGATGTCTATTTTCTTTAAAGGGAAAGAGGCTGCTGATTTGAGGACGAAAGAGAGTGGTGGTTATCAGAGGAGCTCCTTAAAAGTGTTGTGTGATGTTGTTGAAGAGATTATGAGGTATGTCACCTTGGAAGGCAGGTATACGACGGTTAACTCTTACCATTTCCTTTTGCTTAACCATTTCTGGCATAAGAAATGGATTTCCTTTCCATACTACTTGTTGATGTCGCTTGACTTGGGGATTAAGGAACACATGAAAAACCCTAGAAACCTTGTCCTACATGTGGGGTCAATTCTCTTAATCTATGATCTATGAACACGTCAAAGTTCATGAGGTGCAAAAACCTCTTGTGTCCCCAAAGGAAAATATTACTAAACCATGGGAGGGGTATGAGACTGAGTCGGAAGAGGAAAGGGTTAGTAAAAAATCTAAGAAGAGGAGGCTTATTTTGAACAAAGATTCTCATTCTAATAGGGATGATGATGTTGATTATGTCCCAAATTCGCATGCCTCCTTTGAGGAGGGCCTCAATTCCCCTGTTCTAGGTAAGACTGGGAAAAGGAAGCCGAATGACAAAGAGGGCTATACAACATGCAGTGACGAGGTGGTTGTGAATGTTCATACTAAGGGGGTTAAGGAAAAAAATGAACTTTATGGGGAAGCTTCCTCTCCTCCCCCAGCGATTAGACAATTGCAGGAGACTGAGGATGGGAGCCGAAAGAGAAGGGTGTTGAGAACTGTTGACCAACTCTTGGAGAAGGGTTTCCCTGTTTCCCTAGATGGAGGTATCTTTGGCGAGGCTTCTCTGAGTGCTGACATTGGGCTGTAGAAGCAGGGGAAGGAAAGGGTTGTTGGTGGAGGACATACTGTGGAAACTAGCAAAGCAAATGTGGATAGGCTAGTGAAAAGGAAGGCTGTTGCGGAGAAAATCACCTGCTCCATTCGAAAGATGAAGACTTTTGTCTCCACCGGAAAAAGGTAAGGATATTTATGCTGATAAGGTTCATGTTAGTTCTTCTGATGAGGACATTGTTGTGGGGAAAGGGATTGAGAACTTTGACAGGGAGGAGTTGTCTGATGTGTTAGGCTCGACTCGTGATAGTGCTAATGTGTTGTTTAAATTTTTTAAGTGGTTCTTCCATGAGATTAATAGGACTAATGTTAGAATTAGAGGTATTGCGAGTAAGGTTGAGGACCCTTTTGTCCAAAGCCAAATTGATGATTTGTTGGACTCTCTTAATACTGTGGCTAATACTATGGCGGAGGAAACCATTAATTTGAAACATAACTTGGAAGGGAGAATCTTATCCCTTGAGGATAAAATGGATAAAATATGGAATGTTGTGATGAAGAGTGGAGATGTCTCTAAGGTTTTGGGCATTTCTGACTCTGCCAAGGTGATCTCCCCTATGATTACTGTGAAAAAGAGAAAGGATATTGTGTCTACTGATGATATTGCTACTATGGGTAAGCTGTTGGATGTGGATTGTGCTGGTGAGAAGGGTGGTGTTAAAGGTAGTGTTTTGAGTGGTGAGGTAAAAATTGGTGGGTCGGGGGTCAGAATTAGAAACAGAATGAAAGCTCAGGGCCTGATACTATGGATAATGTGCAAAAGGTGGCTGCTACTAAAGTGGAAGCTGCAAAGATACTGGACAATATGTAGTGATGTTGGTTGGCTGCCTTCTTTTTGGCTACTTTTTGGCTGTTGGTTCGTTGTCGTTGGGCTGATTGTTGAGTAATGTTATCTTTTTTTATCAATTGCTTTATTTTGTAATGGGTTCTAAGCCCCTTCAAAACCCTTTTTACCTCAATCAAAACAATTTTTACATGGAATGTAATTATTATTCAATAAAATATTAATATAAAAAAATACTTTCATACTTTGGTGGCATTTTAACATATTCTCCAAGCTCTGCATTAAATATTAGGCAACATTATTAACTCTTCTTTTTTTTGAAATCAAATGTTAAATTGCAATATTTTTTAATTTAATAATTATGAAATTAATATATATATATATATATTAATGAAATAATAAGAATATATACTATAATTTATATACAAATATATATAAATATTAAATATCAATATATCTATTTAGATATATAATTTTGTACTATAATTTAACTATTTCTAAATAATTCTTGATAAATAATCAATTAGAATAAGGATAATAATTATATATACACACACATTAATTTATTAAGTTATATCATATTCTTAGTAATAATTGATATTGACTTACTAATATTAAATTACATTTAAATTAATTGATAAATTTATCATAATATAGATATGTATTATTAATATTAAAAATATTTTTAATTTTAATTTTAATTATTTATGAACTAATAGTTTATTATCTGTCGTTATTTTTTAAAATTATTATTATTATTATTATTTTGCTAGTTAAATCACTGCTAAGGGGAAATACCTTGTATTTCTTCAAAAAAGAGGTTACATGAGTTCCAAACATCAAAATACTTCCTTGTTGGCCTTCTTGACAAAATGGCCTTCACCATAACCACCCTAACCTTCCTAGTATGACTGTGTATTCACATTTTTCATTAGAAAATGGTCTGGTTTGAGACATAAGCATCACCATCTACCTCGAGACTGACTCCTGTTTTCTGTATATGATACCCTGATACTATTTCTATAGCAATATCATAGCAGAGACTATACCAGACAGGACTTGTTCAATCCTTGTTGTCATCTAACTCAATTCTCTTCATGTAGGCTATTTAGTCTGCGACTACCTGGCAGTCCGCTCCGTAATTCTAATGGGCCAGCCCTTTTAATTTTCTCCTTCGAGTCTCTGGAGTCATTTTGGCGCCATTCTTCTCCCATGCCAAAGTCCCAATCATCATCGTCCCCTACCACAATCTCATTTGTAAGCCATGTATCCTCCACATACCTCATTGCCCAGCCTCATGGAAGGTTTTTCACCAATTTGGTCGCCTTGAGCAAGAAGATGTTCCTTTCGCGCTTGCCCCACAACTTCTCAAAACCCTTTGGGTCAATGGTTCGAATCAGAGGGAATTTTATGACTTCCCTTCCGTTCATGCGGGTCATGTAATAATTTTGGGGCATTGGAATTTGCTTGTTTTTGTCCACATTGTCCAAGGCTATGTCACTGTCTCCCAACTAGGCATGGATGAACACCATCTGCGTGAGATTCTTCCCAATTTCCTTTGATACACCCATGTACAAGAGCACAACCAAGAACATGGATGGGATTTCCACATTCGACTTGAATGTATGATAGGCCCTCAAGAATTCCGGCCCCACAACCTTCTTGGTCACCCAAAGGACCAGTGTATGAGAAGAAGCCAACAACCCTTGCAATCTTTTATCTGAAACTTCACCTGTGAAGGATTGTTGCTGCTTCACCATGTTCAAAAATAGCAGAGTCTCCATTGGGATTGCTACCATTGACAACAACACCTCTCTGGTACTCAAGTTTGAGTTGTTTCTACCGCTCTCTACTGCTCTCTGATTCTTCTGAAATGGCACTATTGTGTTTGTCTGAGACTACACTAGCCAAGACCTTTTCACACCGATGGCCTTACTTCCTCATTTTAGCTTTTCAAGGGTCGTGCCCTTTGAAGCGTGTTTTCTCACCACCACCTTGTTGGTGATATGGAACAAAATTAATGCATGGTAATGTGTTAGCCAACAATCATTTCCTTTACCTTGGGAATTGCTCGCCTAGCTTTCTCGTTGCCTTCTATTGATGACTCTTGTCTTGTCAAACCAATTTGCTAGGATTCTATCCTTATTTTCATGTGTTCTTCTTCAACCACCGGTCATTGTGGTAATTCCATTACCTTTTTCTCCAATTCTAGCTTTATTATGGCCTCTGCCTATGTGTTGCTTTCTGACACCTTTTTTGCTAGCTCATTTTCCTTGTCATTTCCTTCCCTGTATATGTGGTTGATTTGGAAAGCCTCAAATTTGTTTGCCAGTTGTTTGATGCTCTATAGCAAGTGATTGAGTTTCCAATTCAGAGTATTTCCTCTATGGATGGAATTGATTGTGATGAGCGAGTCCTCTTCCAAATGTACTTGCTTCACACCCAACTCTAGACCCAACTGCAGTTGCTGCTCTAAACTCTGCTTCATTATTCGCACATATTCCCAATGCAGTGGATTTTTCTGCTAGAGTTTTTCCCTAAGCATCCCTTGCAATACATCTAGCTCCTCCTAGTCCTGGGTTCCCACGAGCAGCTTGATCAAAATTTATTTTGGTCCACCCTTCTTCTAGTGCCTTCCATGAAACTTCTTCTCTCTTTGCCTTAGATGACTATAGCGTGTCATTTCCACTAAGTAGTGGTGGCTTCAGTCCAACAATTTTTTTCGTTAGGCTATCATCCTAGTTTGTGAACTTTTTCTGCTTACCTACTTTGTTCCAGGTGTCTTCATTAACCAATTCTACTATGGCCCTTTCAATTTTTTCCTAGAGCTTGTCTTTGTTCATCTCCTTCCCTTGGAAAATCCTCTTGTTTTGTTCCTTCCATATTTCCTATATTACAATGGATGGAGTTATTTGCCATATGCCACCAAAAACTGATTTGTTGCCACCTTGAGGCCACATTTTGAACTAGGATATTAGATCTATTAGCATGGGATATTGCAAGTTTAGTTTGTCTCTTACTCTATTCTAGCATTCATTTGCATATGGGCATGTTAGAAGAAGATGATATTCAGATTCTTCACTCTCTTTGCACATTGAGCATCTTCCTGGTCCTTGAACTCCAAAGGTGACTAATCTATCCTCTGTGAAAATTCTTTTATGTATCACCATCCAAGAAAAGACTCCTACCTTGGGGAGGCATTTTTTCCCCTATATCAACTTGCATGGCTGGTCTTGTCTTTCCATAGCTATTTCTTTAATCTTATATCCAAAATTTACTTTGTATGTGCCTGTAGAAGACCCACACCATCTGATCATGTCCTTATCATTGGATGGGATAGAATTCTTTCCTTTGAGGATTTCTGTTAATGCTTCTTTCTGAGCTTGTGGTGCATTAAGGGTTTGAAGGTCATTCCAGACCCATCTGGAGGATCCCTGATTGTCAGATATCCTACCATAATTAGAAACCTTGTTCCCTCATAGCCTTGTTGTTTCTTCCTTGATTTCTTCCAATCTTAGAGTGTTGCTGATGGGTGGATTCCCACACCATGAGTCATTCCAAAAGGATGAACTATTTCCATCTCTGATCTCCCAAGTTACATGCTTGGATATAATATATTTGCATTCCAAAATGAAATTACAGATTGTAGAACCTATCGGGGGGTTTATTGTGGTAAGAATTCTGGATGGTTCATCTGAGTCTAGATAATTTCTCCTCATAATTCTAACCCACTTCTTCTCTCCTTTTATATGAAGGCCCCAAACCAATTTGGCCCCCATGACTTGATTCATTAGTAATAACTGCTTGATCTCGACCCCACCAACCTCTTTGGGAGTGCACACCTTGTCCTAGGCCAGAAGAGGAAATTTGTTTTGGTCCCCTATTCCACTCCAAAAGAACTTCCTAAAATTTGAGTCAGGGCTTCTTCCACTATCTTAGGTAGCTTTAAGCATGACATTGAAAACACCGGTATGGCTGACAAAACTGATTTGACCATTACTAATCTTCCTATTGAGGAAAACCACTTGCCTTTCTAGGTTCCCAATTTTTTCTTGCATCTGTTTACCAGGTTTTCCCAATAGAAATTTTTATTTATTCTTGCAAACATGGGCATCCCCAAGAAACAACTTGGTAGTGTTGCCACTTTTAGGTTCAAGATTTTGGCTAGGTCCTTATGTAGGCTTGGTTGTGTGTTGAGGAAAAAGACCTTTGACTTTCCCCAATTAGTGCTCTACCCAGATGCACTACAGTAATCATCTAAAACTCTCTTGATCACCCTTGCTTCTCTTCTGCTGGCCTCTCCCATCAGAACAGTGTCATTTGCAAATTGTAGATGTGTTGTGGGTTCTATTCCATTTGCCACATGGACTCTCCCCCATTTTCCTTCC
>VDFB02133202.1:0-21620 GCA_007258455.2 Sequoia sempervirens | reverse complement strand
ATATTTATATATTTTATATTTTTTAATGTCAACATGATTATTTATATACATAATGAATATATTTTCCATACATTTAATAGCCTAAAAAATTATAAAATAATGCAATTATGTAAATAATCTACATTATCTATGAACAATCAGTTCAATGGATAAAATTTATTTGAGAAAAATTTATGACACTCCTACATTTTAGGATAAAATTTCTAAAATAAATTATTAAAGAGATATGTGTCAATCATTAACAAGAACATTTAATATTTTATATAATTAAATATGTGATACTTTAATTTTTTAATTTCTATAAATATTCTACACCATCCAAGTAATAATGAGATCAACAACTAAAGTTAAATTCTTGAAGGAAACACTCACATGCCTATATTTTATGATAAAAATTATAGAATATGCCTATTGAAGAGATACATGTCAATTGTTAATGAAAGAGCTTAATGCTAATAATTTAATGTGACTTTCTATATTTTTATATAATATATATATGATAGTGACACTTTAATAGAAATATCTATTAGAGAGGAATTTAATATTATTTTAATTTATAATATATCATTTTATAAACTTCCCTTAAAGGGAGAGGTGGGATAAACCACAAATAAATTATTGGTATGATAAAAAATGAATGGAACTATCTCCTAAAGGAAAACTAGATATGTGAAATAACACTTCAAATGAATGTATGAGATACAAAAATCATTGTTACATATGAAGTAATAAATATGTGATCATTAAGACTCCAAATTTATCTATGAATGGGATCTATGTACACATTTCAAATAGGTTGAACAAGATTTTTTTTCATTATCTTGTCCATTGGAAAATGGGAAACAAAGAGATTAGGTATTTGATTTCAAGTTCATAAAAGAATCCTTTTACATCAAATATTTGATTATGGTTTGATCAAAGTGAGTTGTCATTGAGTATGATATATTGGATCAAATGGAAAAAAAATAAACATTGTTTAAGAAATGTGGTAAGTTAAAATTTGGGGGAAGCTTACACAAAAATTATAAATTGATTGAAATCATAATGGTTGATGACTATGATATCTAGGGTAGCAAGGAAGACGTGGGAAAGGTATCCCTAAGTGTAACTATGAAAAGTTCAAATGACCTTATGGAAATAGCTAATTCTATTCATGGAGTAATGGAGAGATTTTTAGATTAATTTTAGCGGATTATTGATGACAAAAGACTTTCTATTGGAAGAAAAATATGAAAGATTGAAATAAATTATGCATGGATTATACATTTATTATTTAAAATATTTATAATCATGGGTGTTATATCCCTTGAGTAGTAAAAATTAGTAGTAGCATGTGGAAATATGTAAAAATGAGGTTTTTCATTATTTTATTTTTTGAAGTGTTCAAAAGAATTGGCTTGAGGCACAAATAGTAATTGTTCCTACGTGTCATGAAATGTTGGTATTGTATGTCATAATTAATCTCAAAAGATACTCTATATATTTATGAAAATATTATCTTGCATTTGTAGTGTCCTTGACTCTACAACTCAATAGATACTCTATGTATTTACAACACTACTAAGTTTAGAAACTTACCTTCATTTATAATAGAAAATTTAGTTTATTTAATTTGTGTGTAGATGTTAGCCATTATTCTTCACTTTTCCTCACTTTTCACTTCTACTTCTAAACTTCATCTTTATTTTGTTTATGTATTTTTAATTTTAGAAAAAAAGTATTATTTTGAAACATTACAAACTAATAATTGTAGATCATTTGAATTTTTAACTATATTTATTTTTTATTTAATCAATAATTTTATTTTAGATTTTTATGTTATATGTATAAATGCTAAATATTAAATACACTTGAATTAAATATTTATATTTTTAAAAAATGTAATGTATTTTTCTTATTAAAATAAGTAGAAAAATAATTACAAGCCACATCTATGGCACACACATGCACACACACACACAGAGGTTAAAATTAAATTCTATGAAGATATATAGTGGTCATCTAATGAACAATTATATCAATGGTCAAAATTAAATTCTATGAAGATTTTTGACACACCTACATTTAAAAAAAAGTTTTGGAATACATCTATTAAAGAGACCCATGTCAAATTTCAATGATATGAAATATGTAAAAGTTTGAATTAGAACATGACAAATTTATAATTACATATAATATCTAAATTTAATAATATTCATTTTTATTTTAATAATAATTTTACTTTTACTTTTAATTTTATATATATACATGCTAAAACACTTGCAATAATAAGAAGTATGATTGTTTATTATTATTTTTCTAATGTAAACATACTTTTCCTATATATGCATAGTTTTCATTCATTTAATAACTACTTTCAATAACAAAAAAATAACTACAAGTCATATTTAATCATATTTATTACATGACCTCAAAAAAGGTTAGAAATTTTTTTATTATTAAAATATAAGTAATATACATATTGTAGTTAAAAAAAGTACATATTTTGATTTCTCAATAATCTATTCATTTTCCTTAATCCTTGACAAGGTCTACTTTCTAAAAATAACTCTATATAATTCAAAAATAAACTATTTATGTAAAACTTCTAGATATTTCTTATAACATATATTTGACATGGTGTCAATAAAGTTGCATCCAAATAAAGGTGTCTCAAGTGCAATAAAAATCAATTCTTGGATAACATTGAGGCAGTAAGTATGATTTAGTGGACTAGTTCAATTTCAAAATTAAATGCACTACAAATAGAAATCCACACTTTGATTAAGATAATTAGTATTATAATTTATTAATTGCTAAAGCTAACTACCCTCCCATAATGTACCATCCATTTTTGTGTAAATATAACATTTCTAACAACTTCAAATAATACTAGACTCTAAAAATGATTTTATTTATGATCTCTTGGTCTCACAAAAAGAAAGAATTTACATAGTTTACACTAAAGTAGATATTTATAAAACTTGTTTAATTTTTGATGCAAGAGCATCTAGTGGAGTAAGGGCAATCTTGCATCACCCAAAAATAGTTAAATTTCAAGTTTCTCAGTTTTTAGATGTTTTTACATTTTTGGATACCCTTTTCGTCATAATGAAATTCCCAATTTATGGTTCTTATTTTCTATTCCTGAGTTGAAAAATATTGTAGTTTTAGTTTCCTAGATTTGCACCTGAAAATCTTCTGAGTTAGATTTGAGGCACTTATAGTTCTCGTAATGGCCCGAAACTTGTCGAAATCGGTGTAGCATATTTCTAGCGTGTTATTGACTTCAAGACCTTTCCAACGGTTCAAACGGTTCACGAATCGGAGTCCCGGATCAAAAGTTATGGCCCCGAAAAGTTGGCCCACTTTCTAGAAGATACAATTGCAAATGTTCTTTTGAAATTTAAACTTCAAGTTGTAATTTTTGGTGCCAAACCACCTAAACTCAAATTTGAATGTTATTTGGCTCCAAACTAAAGAGGAGCTCTATTTATGGGCGGGTTTCTAATTTTTGGGTAGCTTTTCGAGGACAAGCTCACATATTGTGAAAGGGTTATTCTATAGCTTTCTGTAACTTGCATGTGTTGTAGAACTTGGGGATTTGAGATCCTCTGCATGTAAGAAGCTCCATTTTCTGAATAATAAAATTATTCTCTTGTTTGTGGGTTATTTTCTATGTCTCTCGGCCGCGCCCTCATCAAGTGGTAATGATGCAGGTTTTCGAGGTGGACAGATCGCCGATCGCGGAGAGGCGCTTCGCACTGCTGACCTGGTTGTGGGTCGAGGGTCAAGAAAGATGCTCCATGAGTGATGCCCGGTAGGCGGGTGGCAATGCAGGATGCACGAGGCGCGAATGTCGGGCGGAAGAGATGCAATCGGGCAGCCCTCCGCAGATAGATTGATGTGTTACAAGAGCAAATTGAGAAGAGGGTTAAACCCGAAAGGGAGTGAAAGTGAGGATGAAGGAGAGGAAGAAGGTTCAAATGTAAAGAGGAAGAAGAAGAAATTGATCAGACCAAATGCGCTAATAAGGGCCATTTCAGAAAAGATCGGGAAAAAGACCCAAAGCGGTAAGTCCCCAATTATTCTGAAGTCCGAAGCCGAAGAGCTGATCGAATCGATCAATGAGCTAGAAGAATATTTTGAGTATGAGGAAATAGAGGACCCAAAGATCGGGTTAGCTTGCTAAAACGTAAGCTGAAGGGCCATGCCGCATTTGGTGGAAAGAGGTCCAGCTTGGAAAGAAATCGAAGAGGAAAGGAAAGATCACCAGATGGGATCGCATGGTAGAGAAACTGAAGAAGCAGTTCATACCAGTGGACTACGAGTTAGATCTGTTGAAGAAATTGCAAGGGTTGAAGTAAGGAAGTAGATCTATGAAAGAATATACTAAATATTTTCACAATATAATCATCAGAACGGGTCACACAGAGGCCAATAAGGAGAAGGTAGCCTGATATCTTAATTGGTTATGACCGAGCATTCAGGAGGAGTTAAGCCTAGTTAGAATGACCACCACTGAGGATGTGTATCAGTTTGCTCTGAAGGTGGAAGAGAAGCTGAAAAAATGATTTGATGGCAAGCAAAAAGGACGAGGAGGTCAAAGCGAAAGGGGTATTGGAAGACCTTCAGGAAGCCGAAATGATGATGAAAAGAAAAAGTGAAGATGTGGGTACCAGCCGAAGCCAAGGGAATGAAAACTTCTACCACCCTCATGATCAAAACAGTGGTGATCAAAGAGGTAGAGGACAAGGGAGATATGGACAAGGATCTGGAAGAGGTGGTTTCAGAGGAACGTGTTTCTAGTGTGGTGAAGAAGGGCGCCGAGCCTATGAATGTCCACAACACCAAGGAAGGGCAGACAAAAGGCCAGAAGGTCATGGAAGGGTTGTGCATGCAGATGAGGAGGCCCAATCTGAATATTCAGATGATGCTGAAAGGGAAGAAGCCCTAGTGATTAGGAGAGCCCTGGTGACTGAGGAAAAGGAACCAGAACAGAGGAAGAATCTGTTTCGCACAAGGTGCAAGTGTGAAGGAAAATGTTGTGATGTCATTATTGACGGTGGGAGCACCAATAATCTGGTGTCAGAGGAGATGGTCACAAAGTTGAAGCTGAAGAGGGAAAGACACTCGCATCCATATTGGATTGCCTAGTTGTAGAAAGACCACAAAGTTTTGGTCAATGAGCAGTGCCTAGTAAATTTCAAGATCGAGAGCTACTATGATAGGTACTTTGTGATATCATCCCCATGGATGCATGTCACATGTTGTTGGGGAGGTCGTGGCAGTTCGATAGGTGAGCTATACATGATGGCCATGCAAACACTTATTCCTTAAGAAAGGATGGGGTTCGTCACAAGTTGAAACCCCTGAAGGAGACCGCAGAAAAGGTATGCAGTAGTGCTAGAATTTGTTATGTAGATGGAAGAAATTTTTAGAAAGGTATGAAGCATGAGAGTGTGTGTTATGCATTGATTCCTAGAGTGAGTAAGGAGGATAGTGAGAAGGTTCCAGAAGAAGTTTTTGGGATGTTGGATGAGTTTCAGGATATTGTTTCTGATAATGTACCTAAGGGTTTACCACCCAATAAGGAACATTAGTCATCAGATTGACTTGATTCCTGGAGCCAGTTTACCAAATAAGGCAGCTCATAGAATGACTCCAGCGGAAAATGAGGAGTTGAACAAACAAGTTCAAGAGTTGCTGAGAAAGGGTTTGATACGGGAGAGTTTGAGTCCATGTGCAGTACCTGCAGTACTAGCACCAAAGAAGGATGGGGAGTGGAGGATGTGTACAGATTCCTGAGCCATAAACAAGATAACAATCAAGTACAGATTTCCCCTACCAAGGATGGATGACCTAATGGACTGTTTGAGTGGAGCTCAGTACTTCACAAAGATTGATCCGAAGAGTGGATATCACCAACCGATTCGAGGCGTATGAATGGAAGACTTCCTTCAAGACCAAAGAGGGCCTGTACTTTAGTGGTTAGCTTCTCCCTTTTGGGTTAACCAATGACGAGCACATTCATGCGGCTCATGAGCAAGGTACTAAAAGAATTTCTGGGAAGTTTTGTTATTGTGTATTTTGATGATATTTTGATTTTTAGTAAGACGTTGGATGAGCATCCGATGCATATTTAGAGAGCCTTTGAGAAGTTAAGAGAAGAGAAACTGTTGATTAATTTGAAGAAGTGCAGTTTTGTGAAGAGGGAGTTAGTGTACTTGGGGTTTGTTGTCTCAGCAGAAGGTCTCAAGATGGACCCAGAGAAGGTGAAGGCTATTCTCGAATGGCCTACCCCAAGAACTGCTACCGAGGTGAGATCTTTCCATGGTTTGGCTATTTTTTATAGAAGGTTCATTAGAAACTTCAATAGTATTTGTGGACCCTAACTGAAACAATGAGAGGGGATAGAAAAGAATTCAAGTGAGCACCTGAGCGGAAAAAAGTTTTGAACTCTGCTGAAGTAGAAGGTGACAGAGCAACCTATTCTAGCCCTCCCAGATTTCAACAAGGTGTTTCAGGTGGATTGTGATGCCAGTGGTTGTGCCATTGGAGCAGTTTTGAGCCAAGAAGGTAAGCCCATTGCCTATTTCAGTGAAAAGTTAAATGATGCCAAGAGAAAGTATTCTGTATATGATCAAGAATTTTATGCAATAGTTCAAGCATTAAAGAAAATGGAGACTTTATTTGTTTCTGAAGGAATTGGTTCTATATATTGATCATCAAGCCTTGCAGTACCTAAATAGTCAGGGAAAATTAAATCAGAGGCATCTGAAATGGGTGGAGTTTTTGCAGAGTTATACCTTTGTTTTGAACCATAGGAGTGGGAAGTCAAATAGGGTTGCAGATGCCTTAAGTAGGAGGCATACATTGATGACAAAGATGCAGATCGAAGTGGTTGGGTTCAATGAACTCAAGACACTGTATGCAGAAGATCCTGATTTTGCAGAGGCTTGGAAAGCTTGTAAGGAACCTGTTACAGTGGACAGGACAAGGTGGCTGGATTTCATAATCCAGGATGGCATGTTATTTAAGGGAAGTCAATTGTGTATCCCAAGGAGTTCCATGAGGGAGAACCTGATAAAGGAGAAGCATAGTGGAGGAATGGTAGGACATTTTGGTCGATAAGACCATTGCCATTATCAGTGAGCATTATTATTGGCCTCGTTGTCATGGGATGTGAAGAAGTTTGTACAAAGCAGCAGGGTATGTTAGATGGCAAAGGAGCCAAAATACAGGCTTATATCAGCCCTTACCTGTACCAGAGAGGCCATGGGAGGATATAAGTATGGAATTTGTTCTTGGTTTGCCAAGGACACAACGAGGGAATGATTCAGTCTTTGTGGTGGTTGATAGGTTTTCAAAGATGGTACATTTCATTCCATGTCAGAAGACCCATGATGCAGTCCACATTGCTGACTTGTTCTTCAAAGAGGTGGTGAGGCTACATGGTCTCCAAAGAGTATTGTTTCAGATCGTGACACCAAATTTGTGGGGTACTTTTGGAGGACCTTGTGGAAGAAGCTGAAGACAGAGTTGAAGTTCAGTTCTGCACACCATCCACAAACAGATGGGCGCATGAGGTTGTTAAAGGAGTCTGGGTAACCTACTGAGATGTTTGGTAGGAGATAAACCCAAGGGATGGGACTTGATCTTACCCCAGGTAGAATTTTCTTACAACAATTCTATCAACAGAAGCACTGGTAGATCACCATTCTAGATTGTGTATGGAGGTAGCCCCAGAACAGCTCCAGAATTGAGGAAGATGGACCAAGAGAAGAAAATAAGTGTTGAAGCCAAAGATTTTGCAGAGCACATCAAGAATATATATGAGAAGGTACGAGAACACATTAATAAGATGAATATGCAATATAAGGCTAAAGAAGATCAGAAAAGGAGGAATAAGGAGTTTCAGATTGGCAATGAAGTAATGGTTCACTTGAGGAAAGAAAGGTTTCCCATGGGAACCTATAACAAATTGAAGATGAAGAAATTCGGTCCCTATAAGATTTTGAAGAAGCATGATTCAGGGAATGCATATGAGGTAGAGTTGCTTGATGGAATCAACATTTCCCCTATGTTCAAAATTTCAGATTTGATAGAGTATCATTAAGGTGGAACGGAGGACACACTAGCAATAGGGCAGTATGGCATTCCAACACCTACTTCAGAAAGGGAGGAGATTGAAGCAATCTTGGATAGTCGTGTGGGAAGGAGTACCAAAAACAGGCAGTATGAAGAATATCTGGTGAAATGGAGAGGAAGGCTTGTGGAAGATTCATCCTGCTATCTAAGGCAGCAGTTGACCGGTTGGGTTTTCCTCAACCATCCGAGACATGATGGGGTCACTTCTCAAATTACCCTGGGTGTCTGATGTAGGAGCATCCAGTGGTGTAAGGGCAATCTTGCATCACCCAAAAATAGTTAAATTTCAAGTTTCTCAGTTTTTAGACGTTTTTATATTTTTGGATACCCTTTTCATCATAATGAAATTCCCAATTTATGGTTATTATTTTCTATTCCTAGGTTGAAAGATATTGCAGTTTTAGTTTCCCAGATTTGCACCTAAAAATCTTCCGAGTTAGATTTGAGGCACTTAGAGTTCCCGGAATGGCCCAAAACTTTCCAAAATCGATGTAGCAAATTTCTAACGCGTTATTGACTTCAAGACCTTTCCAACGGTTCAAACGGTTCGCGAATCGGAGTCCCGGATCAAAAGTTATGGCCCCGAGAAGTTGGCGCACTTTCTAGAAGATACAATTGCAAATGTTCTTTTGAAATTTGAACTTCAAGTTGTAATTTTTGGTGCCAAACCGCCTAAACTCAAATTTGAATGTTGTTTTGGCTCCAAACTAAAGAGGAGCTCTATTTATGGGCGGGTTTCTAATTTTTGGGTAGCTTTTCGGGGACAAGCTCACATATTGCGAAAGGGTTATTTTGTAGCTTTATGTAACTTGCATGTGTTGTAGAACTTGGGGATTTGAGATCCTCTACATGTAAGAAGCTCCCTTTTCTGAATAATAAAATTATTCTCTTGTTTGTGGGTTATTTTCTATGTCTCGGGTTGTGCCCTCATCAATTTTATTATACAAGCTTTTTTTAAATGTAAACCTTAAATAATTTATGAAATTTAAAACAAATAAATTAATGTGTAGACTTTAAATTTTAAAAAGTATACCTTCTTTAATTGGATTCAATAAAAAACATCATTTTTTATTTTTTATTTTCTATTTTCTTCTCTAGTATAAATCACAATTGTCTAAACAACTCTCCAAACCTTCTTTAAAATATAAAGAGGAGTCTCATCATTCATAATGATATTAAAACTTTATGTCAATAAATTTTATTATTATATATACTTACTTTACCAGCCAATGACTAAAGGGTTATTAATAAACATAGAAATTTCACTTACTTAGCTCAATATTCTTCACGTTACCACTCACTAATGAGTTTTTATCATTATATGAACAATGATTGTTGACTATAATTGAAGTCTTATGATGAAAGGTACAAAATATCACCACACACACACACAAAAAGAGAAACCAAACAAAAGAGGAGAACAAATATGTTCATTTATTACTAGAATGAAATTACAAATCACATGCCATCTCATGGGCTTCTTACATGCATCTATAGATTGCAGATCTAATCTCACACCTTGTTCTTCATTGCATGTTCTTTTGACACTCCAACGCTTGTCCCTGCACATACATTCCATCCAATTTCATATCTCTATCAAACTCTCCAGGTCGGCCTTAATCTTCATGTCATAGTTTCCATCATCGTCCAATCAACACTCGAGATCCCCAAGTAGTTATAGCGTAATCAATAGTTTCACTGAGTTGTTCAATAGATAGGTATTCCACAGCAATGATGTGGAATACATTGAGTATCATTTTGCCACATGTTGTACCCTAACTCATCAAATCATCGTTCGGTGACCATCCATCACAACCATCCATCTCAAGTTATTGACTTCACCATCATCCTATCGAATAGACTTCAACTTCTCTTCCACTAATACCACTCATCGCTCCATCGTTGGGACCAAAAATCATCTTCCACCAATCAACCAGCTTTTGCTAATCACCATTCATCGGCCCATCACTGGAACTACATCCATGGTCTCATCGATACCACCTAATTGCACTGGTGAACCTACAACACTCTATCACCATCGGGCCATCGCTAGAACACCAAAGGTCATTCCACTAACAACAAACACCATTGGCCCACACTTCACTTTTCTATGTTGAGTGGTAAGTTAGACATGCTCCAAAACACACTTCCCACCTTAAAGTACAATCTTCATGAATTCAATGAACTAGAAAAAACATCACCAACACTACAAAAGCCTTGAGGTGGGAGGGCGGGGAGTTATCAAAACATAGAAAAATATCGCCCGAGTTAGAGAAACTTAGGAAAATGCTGCCCAAGATAAGACTTAAATTCTTACATGCACTGGTCTTATTTGATCAAACAACACATAAAATGATTTAGGATTGCTCATGGGCCCGGATTCTCCTACATCAGACACACCAGGTAAGAGAAATGTTCCTAGAGTTGGTAAACTCAAGAACATTGAAAGGCGCTTGGGATGGTAATCCCATGTTTATTCTTGATCCATAGTTGCTCCTTATCCATGGTATCCTTCCCTCCTATATTCTTCCACTCCACCTCAACTCTCAAGTCATCTTCATTTGCATTCTCATGTTTCTCTAAAAAACTTCTTAACACTGGACCATCTCTATGCCCACCACACCTTTTTGTGCTACTACTCCTTATGCCTTTATTGTGTTGTTGCAATAAATCAAAACTTAATTTGTTCTTTCTTCTTGAATCCTAATCTCTAAACAACTGCAAATCACTACTATTACTTCGCTCCTCTTCATCTACTCGTTTCTCTACATTGCAACAAACAATAGAGCTAAATTCTTTCAGCTATTTTTCCTTCCCTTTTAGAGGAGTCAACATATACTACTTTCCATCTTTTCAAATGGTATACGTATTCCTCCTACCATAATAGATGGCTTCTTTGTCAAACTTCCATGGTCTACCCAACAACACATGACATGTTGTCATAGGCATCACATCACACAACACCTTATCTCTGTAAGAACCAATCTAAAAACTTACTAAATGTTGTTCTCTCATAGTCATTTCTTGCTCCTACAGCCAACAAAATTTGTATCGACTAGGATGCTTATTCCTCCTCAAACCTAGTTTTTCCACAATTTCTTTTGAAACTAAGTTATCTATACTACCACTATCAACAATAACCTTACAACACTTGCCTCCAGCCTTGCACACAGTCCAAAATAGATTCCTTCTTTGGGATGGCTCCTCCTCCACCATCTTTGGAGTTACCAACACTCTTCTCATCATGAGAGATTCTTCTCATCTTCTTATGCCAAGTGGTTTCTTTCAACACTCTTCTTGATACCCTCTTGTATTTGATCACATTCAAATGCACAATTCCAACTTCTCCACACTGGTAACATCTAAATGAAAAACCTCTACTACCGCTACCATGTCCTCTTACTAGTGCCTCCTTTTCTTTGGTGTTTTGGCCCACTTCTTTGCTCCATTTGGGCTTGGATTCTTCTCAATCTATTTTCCTTTAGTGTTGCTCGCTTGTCCCTTTTCAGTTCCAAATCTTCCTTGAATTTTGGAATTATTTATTTTCCTCTTCATTAATTTCTCCTCTACCTTCAATGCATACTTGTATGCTTCCTCAACTGTGGTAACATTCAACATACTCATCTCATCTTGTATGTTAAACCTCAAGCCATTTACATACCTAGATGTATTTTCCTGATCAATTTTATGTCTTCTAGATTGAATAGCCAGCTTGTAAAATTCTTTTGTGTAATATTTTACGCTCATATCTTTTTTCTTCAAAATTTTCAATTTCTTGAACAACTCCATTTCGTAATCTCCAGTTATGAATTCCTTCTTCAACTTCTTCACCATCTGGTTCCACCTCGTTATTCAGGGATCTCTATCCATTTCTCATTCTTTTTGCAATCCTTTCCACCATAATGCAACATGCCCTTTCAAATTTTTTTTGGCTATCTTCACCCATTGTGGGTCTTTAATGTCTTCTAATTCAAAGTAATCCTTTAGCTCTCCAATCCAATCGATTAACTCATTGGGATTTAACATTCCAAAAAATATTAGAAAATCCATCTTATTTCTCTTCGTTATTTTTGAAAGAGATTTCAAAAATATTTCTTGTTTGGCATCTACGAGCTATTCTTTGTCTTCTTCATCCTCCTCTACTACTTCTTCTTCTCTTTCGTGTCCTTCACCTTTTTTTGTCTTCCTCATGCTCACATTATTTTCTTCTTCTTCTTTCCCTTCTATTACCAACACCTACTTCTCCCTAGTTTCTGATACCTTCAATCACCATGTCAAAAAATATTTCAAGTACACCCTCTAGTTTGGGTCTTCCTCTTCCTCTTGCTAGTCGGGGTGGCATCTCTTTTGATCAACAATTTCAGCTCTCAACTATTTGGGATTCCACACACACCCACAACAATCCTTTCGAGCTCTGCACTTTTGTCACTTTCCCCCATAGCTCTTGGTGGATACTCTCCACACTTAAGACAACCTTGCTCTAATACCACTTGATGAAGTGTACTCCCCTTTCCTATGGAATCTCACCACACACAAATAGAAAGAGCAACTAGACACAAGAAGAGAACAAATATGTTCATTTATTACTAGAATGAAATTAAAGATCACATTCCATCTCATGGGCTTCTTACATGCATCTATAGATTACAAATTTAAACTCACACCTTGTTCTTTGATGCATGTTCTTCTGACACTCCAACCCTTGTCCCTACACAAGAATTCCATCCTATTTTATATCTCTATCAAACTCTCCAATTCAGCCTTACTCCTTGTGTCATAGTTGTGATCATCATCCAATCAACACTCAAGATCCCCAAGTAGTTATATTGTAATCAATAGTTCCACCGAGTTGGCCAATTGATAGGTATTCCATAACAATGGTGTGGAATACATCAAGTATCATTCTACCGTGTGTCATACCATAACTCATCAACTCATCTTTCAGTGACCATCCATCACAACTGTCCATCTCAAGTTAGTAAGTTCACCATCATCCTATTGGCTGGACTCCAACTTCTCTTCCACCGATATCACCATGTTTCACCAATACCACTCATTGATCCATCGTTGGGACCAAAAATAATCTTCCACCAATCAACCATGCTTTCGCTAATCACCATTCATCAAACCATCACTGGAAGTCCCTCCACGGTCTTGTTGATACCACCTACTTGTGTCGATGAACCTACAACAATCTATCACCATTTAGTCATCGCTGGAACACCAAAAGTCATTCTACTAACAACACACACCGCTAGCCCACACTTCACTTTTCTATGTTGAGCGGTAAGTTAGACATTATACAAACAACACCACCCACCTTAAAGTGCAATCTTCATGAGCTCACCAAACTAGACAAAACACCGCTAATGTTGCAAAATCCTTGAGGTGGTAGGGAATAGAGTTATCAAAACATAGCAAAACACCACCCGAGTTAGAGAAACTTAGGAAAATGCCACCCAAGATAAGACTTGACCGAATTCTTACATGCACTGGTCTTATTTGATCAAACAATACAAAAAACAATGCAAGATTGCTTGTGGGCCCGAATGCTCCTACATCATCTTATATGTAAAATTGAAAAGTTAGATATTGGTAAGATAACTTTTAGAATTAGCCAAGAGCCACTATATTAGTTTAGAATATTGATAGATATATTTCAATGGAATTTATGTGTAAGTTAGTATTTTAATACTTTAATATTTTGTTAATGGTGTTGGTGAGGGGAATTCAATTAAGTTTAATTTTCATTATTTTGCACTAGTATTGTATTATTATTGTAGTTTGTAGTATACGTACTTGAATTTATCTTAGAAAAAGTAAGAAAATGCAAAAAAAAAAGATAATTCAAAATATTAGGTTGTAGTACTATATATTTTCAATTCGAATAATAGGTGATATAATATCTATTATAAGTGATACAACACCTAAATATCACTTGTGGGTCTTGGTAGAGTGATTGTGTTTGTTTTTCTAAGTAAGTGAAATCCTCTGTTCTTTTCTATCAATACAAGCCTTGAATTTCTAAAATTTTAATCCTAATTTTACCTTAAAATTTGATAGAAGCGTATTTATGGCTAAGGATTCAAAAGAATCCACAAATAAAGTATCCAAAAATAAAACCCACACCGCATACTCTAAATTGGTTAAAAACCCTAACTTTACTAATGAATATCATGATATTTATGATCCTATAATCACTAATAGGATCCATAAGGAGCCTAGATATGTCTAAAAATAAGGCACAAAATATTAAGGTTGTTAATCATAAAAAATTCAATGTTCCATGGGTTGTTATATTGGAACACATGATGTTCCATAATATTTCTCTTTACCAAAAACAAATTATGGCCTTCCACAAATTTATGATGAAAATAAAAAATTTAATTGTCATCAAAAACACCCAAGAGAAATCTTGTCCATTAATAAGAATTTTTATTTTCTAGGATAGGATTTATGGTAGTTATAGAATTATAAATTATCCCCATTGACCTAGAAGTAGCTGCTAATGATTATATAGAAACCAAAAAATATTCCAAAAATTTATAAAAAATAAAATTTGATTGTAGGGTACCCAAAGATTAAGAATATGATTTCTATTCTATAATTTTGACTTGGATTGGATAGTATTGATTTAGTGGATGGAATCATCCTTGAAATGATATACATCTATTATGATAAAAAAAATATATTAAATTTAGATTTTTTGAGCATGTTGAAATCCACGTGTAACCAATATTAATTAATTATAGGAGGTCCCTCTAATATTTGAATATGGATATAGCCATCCAAGATCAAGGATCTTAATTAAAGTACAAGAGAAACCAAATATGAGAATAATTATATTCAATCAAAGGATGTAAATATGCAATGATGATTACTTTATAATGAGAAAATATTGTGTAAATAGGAAAGGGTGAGGCATAGGGAAACCTAATATTGTGATGTGTGTCTTAATATTATAAATTAAGACTCAAAAATTAGATTCCTTAAGTAAACTTAACCAAAAAATTTGATTACCCAAAATGGAAACTATATAGATGGAAAATTATATTCACACCAATAACCCCCTTAAATGTAACTTATGAGCAATGAAAACAAATGTAAAGATTCAAAGATAGGTCTCAAAAATAATTCATGATGAGAAACAGACATATAAAAATATGTCATAAACAAAGAAAAGGAGAAAAATCATAGGAAAAAAGAGAAAACTTGAAATGAAAGGAAGGAAGGACTCAAGATGAACCCCAAGGGATAAATTCATTCATCAATGTACAAAATACTCTTTCTGAAATACAAGAATGATAAAACCCATGTGAGAAAAGTATTGCCTCATAAGAGAGAAGAAGATGTACCATGAAATGAACCATCATTATGTAATATACTAAACTAATGATAGAGAGAAGTAATGAATGTTTAAGATAATCCAAAACTATTGATCAACATTTCTACCCTTAAGAAGAAATAAATCTAAAAATTTATGTCAAATATCCTCACATTTCAAGAAGGAATATAAGGGAAGAAAACTTAGAATATGTCTTTAAAAGTTACTCAAGTGTTTTCATGTTGATCCTAAAAATAAGATAACCAAATTAGGAAATCCAATCTTTATCAAAGAAGATGACAATCCAAAGCCATGAAGAAATTAAGGAAGAAAAATATCCAAAGATGATGTTGAATTCTTTGAATGCTACTCAAGGATCTCAAGATAATGTCAAACTACTACAAACGGGTAGGGGGAAATAACAAGAGGGATTGAATGTGCCCTCATGAAATCTTAAGAATGTGTTGAAAATTTATAGAAGCTAACATTAAAGAGGATATATATTTCCGCAAGTGTGACTGCCAAATCTACAAGATGGGACTCACAAAATAAACCTAATATATTTATCAAGTATTCATACGAAGAATTTGTATATACAGGACTAATATAAAGGAATTTTTTCTTTGAATCACTAGAAATCATGGATGTAGAAACATCAAATTCTAGAGAATAAGGATATGTAGGATATGGTATGTCAACACAAGACTCTAAAAGTTTGATCAATGAGAGGATAGCAAGGTTTGATTTTCTATATTATATCTTCTAAAAATTATCCAAAATAGATGCTTGAATGTTAATATTAGTCAAAGGATCATCAAGGGAAAATTTTGGGAACATTTACAATGAAAAACTCATCTACCTCCCTAACTTAAATAATATCTTTACTATTCAAATTCTAAATAATCAAATAATCTAGTTTGAACTAAACACTCTTCCCTATCCCACTATGTATGATCTAATAGATAAAAGAGAATATTTAATAATGATAGAATGAAAATGACATCATTGAAGGATCCATCGTCCATATCAATATATCCTCCCCCATAAAATTTATATATGTGTTGTTTCTCATCAAGATGTATGGTTTAGAAAAAATCTTGAATGAAGAGAATATAATTTGTGAGGAATCCATATAATTTGAAGCTCCAAAAATAAAGGATCTATCTACCTAAATTATAATATATAATTATAAATAGTGCCTTAATATTCAATTCACATGGGTAGTGGAGTTGGCTTGGGTTGTGGATTTTCTCCCCATAGGTTTCGAGTTCAACTCTAAGGCCTGGGATTACCTAATGCACTTGGTTTGCAAGTGATTGCGTGCACCGCTAGAGGATTAGTCTCACCTTATCTCACCCCTTCTAGACCCCAACTTGGAAAAAATTAATACCAAGGCAAGGCTATCTGGGTTGTTGGGCTGGGTCATGGGGATGCCTCTGAGGCAACAAAAAAAGGTGCCTTAATATTCATGTGTTGTTTTGTTTTTGGGTAATTCCAAATGGTTCCTAGAACTTTCTAAAGGAGAAGCCAACTCTTATGGTCAATTATTCTAGGGGTTTGGCCAATGAACAAGAGAAATATTTCACAATTCTCTCCCTTGCACTTCAAGCTATACAAAAACTAGGAGGGTAGTACTATGCAATACCTAATGGGATTTGATACAATTCATGTAGGATATTGCTTTAAACAATATGATCTCTATATGTGACCAAGAATTACAATTGAAAGATGCTTAATGGGTTAAATTCTTGGAGTTTTATGCATTTTAGATCTAAGAACATGTGAATAACATTATGAAATAACTTATAACTGAAAGGGAAATTTGATTTTCAAATTTAGTGATCATGGATATGCAACTAGAGCATGGATATTCATATTGTTGCCTTAATCCTAGGGTACAGAGTCAAATAAAAAGTAATTATGAATAATAAATTTTAACCTAATTCTATGGAAGCTTACATATTAATGCCTTACATTAATATCTTATAGAACTTACAGTCAATTCTTCTTATTAATCTTTGTATACATTCAAAACTACTAATACTTCTAATGTAGCAATTTAATCTATCCCTTGAATTGAAGCTATAAAAGAAATATTCAATTGCAGCAAATGTGCAAAGGAGAATAGAATGATCCTTGATCAATTTGTATTCATAATTGAAAAGAGGTATACAATTTGGAGACAACTAACTGGAATTTTTTTATAACATGTACACGTGATAAACTAGTACTATTATACAAAATTAATAGCTACATTGACATTTCTTCTCTAACAAAACCTAGATTAGACTATATAGACCTAAAACATAGACTCCTTGATTACAAAATTATGAGATCCTCACAAAATGGCCCTAAATTCCCTTTTATAAAAATAAGTGAGCAATAAGCTTTAGTCCATGGACAATTGTCACATTTTTATTTGAAAATATTTTCCTAAGATCAGACAAAAAGAAAATAATGACCTTGCAAAAGATAAAAAGAACCTTCCACAAGAAGACAAAATAGTTGCTTTGGCCACTAAAGGAGGTATTATTTGATGCTAAAATTATGAGAGAGTGAATTATTTCTCATTAAGGCTTCCTCATCCAAGTTGAGATCATATTATTTATAGGAACCATTGGTTTCGATGCTTAGTGGGTCACATAAGACAAAAATGGTGCCAAAAATTCCAATATATATGTAGATAACTAAGATCTATGAATTCCATGTCATTAAATGAGCTGGATTCTTTAAAACTTGGACTTAGATGAAAAAAGGATTTAAATTCTAGGTAATTTATTATACTTTTCATCCCATCCCATATATGTTCTTTTGATGGCCATTAAAAAGAAAGAATTTTATCAACATTAGACATATAACATAAATATTGTACATCCAAAATTGCATTTAACTCTTTGCAAAAAGATTCCAAACCTTGATCTATATCAATCAACTTTTCTATAGAAGTTTTAATCTTTCCTTCCATTCATCAAATTTTTTGAGCTCCCCATTTTCATTTACAATATAAGGAATAGCTTTTATTTATAAATTCAAAATGATTGAACTTAGTTTTTTCTTTTTGTATCAATTTATCCATATATTATTTTGTATCTCCTATTAGCTTAGTGATGTTGAATGTAGGAAAAATGTCACTTGGCACATCATTTTTCATGCATAGATCCTTTGTACATGCCTTGTAAAGATGCAATTCTAGGGGTCCATTTATTTATGACACACCCAAGCCTATCTTGATCCCTTGCTACCTTGGAAATAACATCTCTTAGTTTATTATAATCCTTATGATATTCCTCTTAATTTTGACATAATATTCCCTAAAACATTGGATACAAAATGACTCATTTCCCCATGTTGAATATCTTGAGCACTCTTTACTTGATCCTCAAGCTCTTTGACCATTTATTTAATCTCTTCATTCTCCCTTATCAAATTATTTGTAGGTCCTATTGATGAAATGCTTGCTACCTAAGTATCAGATGAAGGAGGTGCTACCTGAGCCTCCTGCATCTTCATTTTTTTGTATTAAGTAGTGAGTGCTATATGATCTTTTAGTAGCTTTTCATGCTCACTTTTTAGCTTATTTTTTATTGCTTCATTGAATTTAGTAGTATCTACTACTAATGAAGCAACTTCAAGGGAATAGGTCTCTAACACTCTCTTTATTATTAGCTCACATGTAGGGACTCTCTAATGTTTGATTAACTTGGTGATACTAGGTAGAAACACAACTCAGAGGGTGAATTCCTAACTAAACAATTCATTTTTCATAAGAGGATTTATTTAATTATCAGCAAGGGAATCATAAATTTTAGATAATTCTATAACAATATATGAATTCATGGATCCTATACATGTCCTATATCAATGGAGTATAGGTAATTACACATGTACAAAAAAATATAAAAGTTGGAAAAGGAAATGAAATGCTAATTTGTAAAATAGGGGAAATAAATATAAAATGCTACCTTATGCTACAAGTACCTAACACTCAAGACTGTAATTGTTAACTGCTAAAACTAGACTATAACTAATTCCTCTAGACAGTGAAACCAACATGAAGCTACAAAATTCAATCCAGACTATAAAATCATATTCATGAATTATAAAACATGTATGTAATTGGAAACTACCTTAACTAAATTCAACAATGCATTAATTAATCTAACAACAAGAAATAAAGTGGATTATTAGTACCTCAAGTGGCCCTTGCTTGAGTTGTTGCTTCCAAAAATGATGTCAAACACTTACTACTTAATCAGAAAACAATAATATCAAACTAACTCCCTTTATTACATAAAAACACTAAACTCTTACATATGATCCAACAAGAATCTGCTAAAGATTTCTTATTCAATGGCACATATCTATTATTGTAATTGGTAACAAAAAAATAACTAACGACTAGAAACAATGATCAACAACTACTAGCGACTAGATTTACTCCTTGACAATAGATCCCACTATATAGGTTCTATGAGGAGTTTTATTCCTCTAGGACTAAAAATAGATACATAAAGTATCCATCCCTTCTCCCTCAAAGATAGGGAGAGGACTTATTCTTAAAACATAAAGCAATAATTATGAAGCAGGAGTAGAAAAACTGGCTCTTTGCTTATTAGTTAACTGCCATGATAGAGATGTGTTCTTGAGGATTGTTACATCATGAGTTAGTCTCATTCATAACATACTTCTTCTCCTCCAAGTAGTCTTATTCTATCAACAAGGATATGATGTGGTCACTCATGATTTCTAATTAAATTATCTCACCTTCATTCTCTTTTGGAAATGTCACACTTTGGCTATTTTGACCTTTCCCCTACAACCATCTGTAGTCCCTATGTTGCGGGCTATAAAACCTATTGATGTGGGTTAGAGTCCTTCTAGTTGTAAGATGCCAGTTTTCTCCCTAAGGAATCCACATAATTAACAATAATAATTTAAGCATAGAATAATACTAAATTACATAGATATTTATGCATTCACACATAAAAATGTTAACATATCATATTTCCATTTCCACATACTTAAGTATAATTTAAAGTGTATGAAAGAAATATAAAAGATATATAAAGTATTAGGAATGTCTGTGAAACTTAGCAGATGAAAGTATAGAAGCATAAAATAGTAAAAAAAACTAGTCATTAATTAGACCCATTATTTTCCCCCAACTAAGCCATTTCTTGTCCTCAAGCAATATTTAGGGTTGAAGGTTATATTGTAGGGCCATCTCTCTAAAATCAACCACAAAGTTCACTCATTTTCCTTGCTTCAAGTAGTATCTTTCCTAATCTAATAGATTTTCCAACCTTATATATTTTGCTACCTCCTCTTCCCCTCATTTCCTTCTTGTATAGTATGTGTAGAGGAAGGGGGCCAACTACTTAGGGACTCTAGGTCACATGAGAGTCTAGAACAATAAGATGCCCTAATCTACCTCAAGCTAGATGAAAGGTTTAGAAAGGTTTAATGTTAAAGGGTTGAAAAGGAGTGATCTTGTTGTTACTATCCTTTTGCACACCCAAATGTTTTAAGGGATGAGGAGAGTTGATTTTTCAGGTCCAGACTATGACTCATATAGCTTACTACCAGGGGACTACAATGAAAAACATGGACTCTAGTGTGGCATACCGAGGTCTTAGGGATGCGATGACATTCGTATGGACAAAAAGTGTAAAGTATAGTGTGAAAAACCAAAAAACATAATGTATTGTAGAAAAATGTAACCCTTTGCATTAACTCACTTGTTTGGGCCCTCCTATTTAAAATTAGATTTAAAAATTTCCTTAATTTAGTGTTTTTAAATGTACCTTATTACATTTAGACACTTATTTGGGACCTCTTAATTAAATGAGCTTAATTATGCCTTAATTGGCAATTTATTTTCCAAGTCTAATCAATTACATTTTTTGAACGAGAAACCTAATATTTATTAATGCCTAAACATGACACTTCATAATGAGCAATGTGTGACCTAGGTTTATGGACCTAGGACCCATTTTCCCATGGGAGAATTGGTCCTCCCTAAACCTTAGGATATAAATTTAAATTATGTTTTTGATGGTATTTTATGATTTCAAGTCCATAATTCAATGTTGTCTTCTGATATTTAAATTTCAGGAAATTAAGGATACATACCTATAAATACAAAGTTATTTCACTATGTTTCACC
>VDFB02133201.1:0-20732 GCA_007258455.2 Sequoia sempervirens | reverse complement strand
CATATCGTGAATTATTTGGAAATCTGTTGAATTAGAGGTTTTCATCCCTAACTCAACAGTATCAAGGGTTTTCTTCCTTAACTTGCCAAGAGCATGAAAGGGTTTTCGTCCTCCTTGACCAAGATTTGGGTTTTCGTCCAAACTTGATAAGAGCAATAAGGGCTTTCATCCTTATCCTCTCGTGAACTTGAAAGGGATTTTGTCCTTCCTATTTGCAAGACACTTCAACAAATTTAAAACTGATTGCTTGATGAATTTGCTAGATTATTGCTGATTGCTTTTTCTGATTGATATTTCTTGATGGATTGCAAGCAATTGTTTGAAAGATGCTTGAATGAATGATCTCTTCCCGAAGAAATGATCTCCCCTTTATACCTTCTTCTTGAGAGAGTCACACCTCTTCATCAAACCATTGCTTTTGCAAGAGCTACATCCCTTCATAATTAAGCATTGCTTTGAAACTTTGATTTATTATTACTTATTTTATTTGCATACATTTTTGGAATCACTTGTTAATGGCATTCTTTTTAATCCTAATCGACCTCTTACTAGGATCGTTGTTTATCATTCATTTCATTAAGGCTGCGATCTCCTTCTCAGCACGGGCATGACAAAAAAATTGTGCAAGATTTGCAACATTCATCATCACATCATTAACATGTTCATCTTCCTTTTTAACCACATGACTTCTAATTAACTACCCCTCTTCTCCTTTCAATAACTAATCCATATCTTTCTTCCCCGCATGCCCTCTCCAAGAGGCATCTCCCTAACCATCATGCCACTCAACACATCCTCCTACATTTGTTCCATCTTCTTCTACGTTCTTTGATAGACCACTGCTTCTTTTAGTTGCAGCACCCTTTCAAAGACGGGTAAATGTAGACACCTAGATTTTGCTATCTTAATTTCACCACTTTCTACACATTAATTCATCCTAGCTAATTCACTCTAACATCATCACATTGATTAATCAATTAATTGCACCATGTCATCACATTCGTTTAGCTAATTAATATTCATTAATTAGTTAGCTAATCCTTGATTGATTAGTTATTTATCACTATAAATCAATTAATTTTATTTTAATCCACAAAAATATTTCTTAATTAATTAATTTATCATTATAAATTAATTAATCAATTCCCAACTAAACTCATGCAAACATAATTAATTGATTATCCTCTCACAAATTCTATAAATAAACTTCTTACACACATTATTATATAATTAACTAATTATTCCCTCAACATGCCATGATTAATTCATTTTCAAAAGTTCTTTCAATTATCAGCTCATGCAAGTTTTTAATTCCTTGATTTATGCTTGCACATTCCTAAATGGAATAAATCAAATAAATAAAAAATCATGAAAACAAGTTTTAACACAAAGAAAGAAAAGCCACTCAAGTTTCTAAATCAAGTGAATTGATTTCAACCATTCATCTCTTCATCCAATACACTATAAATCTACCTCTCCTTTCACAAATTAGGAGGATCTCTTAATCAATCAATCCCGAGTATATGTTGCAAAGATCTTACATGTTCATTTGAACATCCGCACTCCATCAAAGCACAAGTAAATCCATTTGTTCACTAGATCTAAGGTTTGCTTGTAGTTCAAAGTTTGATTTCGATTATTGTGTATTAATTTTCTATTATTATTGCTCTAAATTGATAGCTCAAAGGGAAAATATCCTTATGCAAACACTATTAAAGGAAAAGTTGTGAACCAAAAGATCCTTGATGATGATTGATGGTCCCTATGAAGTAAGAGAATTCTAATTTTTTTACAAATTATTAATATATTAATATTTTAAGTCTTTAACTTAATAATTTTATTAATTTTTGTGTTAGCATTCGCTTTTCATTACTGAGTCTTATAATCCTTTTTTTTTGAGAATTTTGTTAGAAAATATGTTTGTTCTTTCATCTCACCTATTGTAAATGTCATTAGATATGCTCTCCTAGTCTAGGAGGGATTTATGAGACATTTGATAGCATGCTTGAGCCAAAAAAGCAAGTAATTTATAACAATGATCCTAATTTGGAACTATATGAGTAGCATCTCAAGCCCATTATGACACAAGAGTGGAACACAATGAACACCCCACTTCATATGGCAGACAACCTTTGTTTAAATCCCAAAGGGTATGCACAAAGGAGTGGGAGGGTGCCTCCTTGTAATGATGAGGTGAGAGAAGGGTTAATGATAGCCATTTGAAAGATGTATTCAAGTGAAGGGTCCATTTTAGTTTAAAAACAATGGCTTGCCTTTGCTAAACTTCACAATCTAACATTGCATGCCAAGGATACACCAAAGTTGAGAAGGTTTGCAAATCACCTCCTTTCACAAGTAGTTAGTTCCTCTACTAAAAAGGAAATGGTCCACATACAGTTTCATCTACTCTATCAAGAGGAACGAGCTTACCTTTCAACAAACAAACAAGTTGGTGCTTGTGCATAGTGCCTTGCAACTTCAAGATCAATAAACTATTCAGTATCGACAAATTCCAACTTTATGTGGAATGTTGATCCTGAAGATGCCACACAGATTGCTGAGAAGGCACGAGAGAGTTTGATGGTTGTCCCATTGGATTATGTGGCCCCCAAATATTAATAATGAATCAAATTTGAAGTCTCATTTTGTTTTAGGTAAGATGAGGCAAAGGCATAGCAGGAAAAGATCTTAACTTTTCTACAGTTTGTCATTTTGTACTTGTAGCCTTTCAGCATTTTCATTTTAAATTTTTGATGTATTATGAATATGCACATTGGTAATGAAAACTCAAATTGAAATGATTAGACATTGACAGTTCCAAGTTTCTTAAGTAATCTTTGTTTATCGATTCATGTGAATTCCCATTTCTGCTCTAATGTTTCATAATATGGTTTTATAATGTATATGGTGAATCCTTATATATAAATAACTGCAATTTCCTATATCTTTTAAATTTTCCCTTTTTTTTAATTGTCATTCCCTAAAAGGCCCTCCAATCTCCTACCGTCCCAAAAAAGCATCCCCACATTCCCTACAGTCCTTATCCCAGAAACTTGGTGTAACAAAGCAATCATATCCTACCATGACATTCTCCAAGTTCTCGTAGCATCAGGGTAGCATCCTAAATTACATTATAATGTAAATATTATACATTTATATATAGTATAATACAATATAAATTATAATGTGGTACATGCCAAGACTGTTTCTTTCCGCAGCACAAGATCCTCAATAGATTCCTCAAGCTGCAAATCTGTTAAAACCCTTGCAGGTTTATCCTTTCCGCACTGCAGAAGTCCAGTTCTTCATCATGGAAGGTTGGCTCTTGGATTGTGTATAGGTTACAGGATCTCTATGTTGAGCTGTAAGAGCTTGATGCATCCAATATCATATCTTGCCATGATGCTCTCCAAGTTCTGTGGCATCGGGGTTGCATCATCAGTTATATTATACTATATTCATAAAATATGATAAATTATATACTATAATGTATATTTATATATATTGTATAATATAATATAAATTATAAAGTAGTGAGTGCCAAGACCCATTTCTTCAAGCAGCACAAGATTCTCAAAGGATTTGTTGAGCTACAAATCCGTAAAGCTCCTTACAGGTTTGTCCTTTTTGGCACTGCAGAAGTCCAATTCTTCATCATGGAAGGTTGAACCTTGGATTGTTTATAGGTTATAAGATCAATATGTTGAGCTGTAAGGGTTTGATGCATCCCTAATCATATCCTACCATAATGCTTTCCAAGTTTCCATAGCATTGGTGTAGCAGCATTTTAATTAGGAAGAGCTAACAAGTATATCAATTAAAATACCGAAGTCTTTCCTTCAAGTTATTTTTGAGCTTAATGTCTCACTTCTTGCACCTGACAAGTGCATTCCAACAAGAAGCAGGATCTAGAACCTAGAATATTGTTCCTTGTCCAACAGATTCTACAGAGTGAATTATCTGGTGGGAGGCAGATATCCAGCTAGCAGCTTGATTCCTGCAAGATAGGGGAAAATGTTAGCAAAACACCTAAGAAAGCTAGAAATCTGGTATACAAAGAATTGACACATGCCACTCTATCAGGAAGCCAAAGTAGGTCAGCTTGCCCATCAGGGTAGATGGTTTCCTAGAGGAATGTCAAATCGAAAATTCCCACACTTGTTTCAAAGTTTTGAGCAATGGGTTATCAGTGCTTCCCAAGGAGGGGCTACTGATCCACGTAGCAACTTTGCACTTTGGCAGCTCTGTCATAGATTGTCCATCCTTAAACATATAAGTTATTCCATAACCCTATTGAGAACATCACATAATGGATGCCAATTTCTTCCTCTCCTATCAAGTGAGAAACACATCACAAATTTTACCAACCCCTGTGAGGCTGATTGTCTCAAATTCTCAATCATTGTCACAAAAATGATAATTTTATCACAATAAATCACAACAGAAAAAATGTCGGTTTTTTCATTAAAAAAAGTGACTCCTAAATAAAAACAATCTAAAGGATCTTTGACCCAGAAAATTGCAAATAATTCATGCATTTTTCACAACTCCTGTTTAAATCACAATTTTCCATGCTTCTGGGTTTTCTCTGACTTCTGCAGCAATATTTTCTAATTTTTCCCTAAACCTAACATATTTTTTTCTAGATTAAATTCCAATTATCTGACAAAATCTTTATCTTTTGGTTTGCCAGTTTACTCCTGAGAAAGAATTTTGTTGCAATGGTTTGAATTATTAAATTCTTTCCACCAATGTTTTTGTTTGCTTCATTGTTTCTTGCAACAACTTCTCCCAGCCTTTATATTTTATTTTTGTTGGAGGATTTTATATCAAACCCAGATTTGTTTGCACGAGCCATATGCTAAAACCTCTTCAGCTAAGAGCTAAAGACTAAGGGCATCCATTCCACCAAAGTCACCCAGGGCACGATCCCAACCTCATCCCTTATGAGGTCAGGGTCTTGCACTCAGCAAGACTTGATCCCTGGTGGGCTCATTCCAAATCATTTGACTTCACCAGCAGACTAAGGGCCCATTGACAGTCTTTAATTTTGACTTTCCAATGAAACTAAATAAATCCACTGCAAGAGCTACTTTTAAATCCAAAATCTTAGCTTCATCAAAAACGAAAGTCCATTTTTTTGGTTCAGTCAATTTAGACAATGGATTTTCTAAATTTTAGACTCAGTGATGCCTTTTCATTTATTTGTTGCCCTTTTCAATTTTTGAAGCTAATTTTTCAATAGTTATGTCACTATCATTAAGAGAACATGTTCCTATTGTAATCAAAACAATGCCAAGGACAAAGATGTTGGACCTGTTTTATCACAGCAAGTGTTGTTCAGAAATTCTAAGGTCTCTTCCTTTGTGTTTTGATGCAAAGGTTTCAGCAATTGAAGAGATGAAAGAGCTTGACAAGTTGACCATAGATGAGCTTCATGGTATTCTTACAGCCTAAGAGATGAGAACTACTCCTGATCAATCAGTCAAAAAGGAGGCAGCCTTTAAGGTTTTGAAGAAGGGAAAAGACAAGGAGTCTACTACCAATGATAGTTCTGATGAAGATTCAAATTCTAAAGAGGCACACTTCATGAGAAAGTTGAAGAAGGGTTCGGGAAAGTATAAAGGCAAGTTGCCTTTCAAATGCTTCAATTGCGGAAAGGTGAGACACTTTGCAACCAAATGCCCTTATGAGAAGAACGAGGACAGCAATTGTGAGAAGAAATCAAAACACTTCAAGAAGGGGTATCAAGGTAAGAAGAAAAATTCTAAGAAATCTGCAAAAAGCTTTTATTTGAATGATCACAATAGTTCATCAGAAGTTAGTGATGTGTCTTCGGTAGAAGAAATTTTATTTATGGCTGAAGAAGTAAACTTACCTGAGAATGAGGATGAAGATATTGATGATGAGCAATATGATAAAGAAGCAGAAGTTGATCTGAAGCAGAACTAATTAGTGCTTTAAGTGAACTCAAAAAACTTAGAAAGAAAAATCAGAACTTGAAGTTGCAGCTACAAGAAGAAAATAAATCAAAAGTTATTGCATCTCAAGCTCTTGAAGAAACTAAGAAGAAGATTGTTGATCTGAAAATTCAGATTAAAGAAAAAAAAAATTTGATAGTTGATTTGAATGTTCAAGTTGAAGAGGCAAAAAGAATAGAAGAAGAAATCAGAGATGAGCTTAAGGTAAAAGAAGAGAATGCAGAGAGACTTGAAGCTGAAGTTGTTTCACTTAGAAATTTAGATAAATTATCGACACTGCTGAATAATGAGAAGATACATCAGAAAAGTTCTTTGTCATTGGATAAGATCGTTAGTGACAAAGGTGGAGTTGGTTTTGAAAAAGGTCAATGTTCCATGTCTATAAATGAAGAACGGCAAAAAGGCAACGCTGATTGCTCAAAGGATTCGCATTCAAAGATCAGAAATAACACTTTCAGAAGATTTCCTAACTCGAGGCAAGATCACATGACTAGGTTTAACAATTCTTTCTTTTATGGGTATTGTTTTTCATGCAATCATTTTGGTCACAAGGCAGCAAACTGTAGAGTTTATGCAAGAATTGATTATAGATATAGAAATCAGGGATACTTGAATAGGAATGCTTTTGCTCCTTTGATGAATTATAACATTATATGTTACAAATGCAATAATTTTGGTCATACTGCAAAGACTTGTAGAAGCAATTTTGCAGATTCTTTCAAGCAAGGTAAAAAGAAAGAGCAACAGGTGACTAAAAAAGGAGTTCTTAAGAAAGTTTGGAGGAAGAAGAAAGAGGTAGGAAAAGAGAAGTTAGGAGTGACTTCACTCCATCTTTGAGAAGGTGTTTGGGCTCAGGGGGAGCTTTCACTGTTATATTTTCACTGTTATATTTTATCAGCCCCGTTTCAGTTATGTTGGTTGGTGCAGATATGCAAGTTATTCTTCTTAAGTTTTTGTCTTACGCAAATTATTTTGAAAGTTAGGGTGTACGCAGAAGGTGTGGTGAGTATTTTGATTTGAAGTATTGAATATCCTTTGTTTGAGAAGATTATATGTGAATTTGCAAGCATGATGGTATCAGTTGATGTGAAGGGACAGTTTTCAATTTTGAAAATTTGAGTTTCAATGTTGAGAAGTTTTTTCTGTGAGTTGGTGCTTCAGCCATCCGGAGTTGGTGCTTCGAAAGAGTTGGTGCTCTCAGAGAGTTGGTACTCTCTTGTGTAACTGGGTTGGTACCCTTTGAAGATAATAAAAGCAATATTTTCCCGTGGTTTTTAATCCGAAAGTGTTTTCCACGTAATATCGATGTTCATGGTGTCTAATGTTTGATCTTACTATTTTGATTTCTAATAATATGGTTTTAAGTTTTAAAATTTGAAATACTAATTCACCCGCCCCCCTCTCAGTATTTCTTGTGTGCTCTTTAGCAAAGACTATTGATCAGTATTCTACATAGAGTAATGTTTGTGGCTGCATCAATCTCTCAAGAATTAATGAACAAGGACAATAGAGTTTCTTCCTCCGTTGGTTGCTCCAGTTTAGTCTCTGCCATTTTTTAGTCCCATCTATTTGTTGGACAATCTTCTAGGGATGAGCTTGAGAAGATGAAGAGTATGAAGCCATATGGAACCAAATTGCACTTTGTTTACTTCTACTACAAACTACTCTTGCAAATTTCTCGAATTGATCATATGCATTTCGAATGCGAGGATAGGGTCTCCATTTGTGCAATGACATCAAATAGCACCATAGGATCACAATTATTTTTTACCCATCATAACCAATAATTGAGATTTAGTAATTGATTTGTTAACCTTTTCATGGACCAGCTAGGAGTCTAACCTTAGACCTCCCCATTTGTTGCTAGGGTGTTCTACCACTGAGCTCCCAACTCTCTTGGTGACCAATCCATCTTCAATTCAAGTGTGGCTCATTTTTCAACACTCATCCTTGATCCCCCAACAACAAATAGGAAGTCCTAGGTTTGACACCTACTTGGTCCATGATTTAACATGGTATCAAAGCCCTAGTCAACAAAAGCCAAGCCAAGCTAGGATCCCCCAACACCTACAATGTGGCTCAAGGGGGCTATTAAAAAATGAGTCACACCTGAACTGCAGATGGACCAATCACCAAGAGGGTCAAGAGCTGAATGGTAGAAGACTCCAGCAGCAAAAGGGAGGTCCTAGGTTCAACTCCTAGTTGATCCATGAAAAGTTTAACATAGTATCAAAGCAAGGATGTGAGAATAGATTGAAGCTGTGTAGATTTGAGTCGTTTTTCCTTTTGCAGAATCAACAAGGTCTAATTGTACCAAAAGTTTCAACGCGAAGCTATTCTCTAGAATTCGAGAGAAATTTTAGGGAGATCAAATTCACGTTGGGATGTGACCTACTACTACCACTATGTAACATGACATTTTCTTCAAAGAATCTTTTTAGCACATGATCCAACATTGTTTGATAATGAATTGAAGAATTGGTATGTAGCTCCCAAAAATGATTCCCAAATCGATGGATACCACTAAACTTTGCTTCAACTCCTATAGATGCCACAACTTCACTCCATTTTCAAGTGCTTCTCCTTCACCTCCTAATTTCACATTTTCTGATAAGACATCTACATTGGTGTCTTGTGTAACCATCGTTGCAAATGAAGAAGGCGCAATCTACTACTAATTCGACCATTATCTTAGTGCATAATCAGGACCTCTCACAATAGCACAATTAGAAAGTTCGGTGCTTGCTAAAGCTTGATCACTATCATCCAAACTGTCTCCTCCATATTATGAGTTCCCATGGTTGGACTTGTGAAGCATTGCAACAACTACAAATAAGCATGTGAGAAAAAGGATGGAGGGAAGCAGGAGGAAGATACATATTTCATATCCATCCCAAGGTTGTCTTGAATTGGACAAGCCTACTCCTTACCTCATCACAAGCTAAAGGTTGCTACATTTCTACCAACAGGGATTTTGTTAAAAATTAGGAATCTTTCAAAATACATATGTTTTATTTAGTACCATAAAACAATGTTGGGATATCAATTTTCAATGCCATTTGTTTTATTTGAAACTAGATACAAAGAGCTTTGAAATGAGCTACAATAAGGGTATTCTTAAAGCCATTTTATAGGTGTATTTTTAATATTCAACTCAACTATATTTTTAAGGTGTTAATTTTATAACTAAAATATCCCCTCCACTACAACAAAACGCTGATTTGAGTGACGTGATATAGGACAAAATGACATCTATTTCTTGTTGATACAATGTAAAGTAGTTCTTCAAATATTCTTCTTCCAGATTCCCAATTGTTATGTGGGAATAATTATTACACATGAAAACCCAAATTTAGAACTCAACTTCAGTTTGTCTGATGAAGTTCAACCCTTTATCCGAACTCCTCCACAACCAAAGATGCATGGGACAAGCTCAAGATATTGTATGAGGAAAAAAATTATAATCAAATCTTGAATTTGCAGAGTTAGCTACATAGCCTGAAGATGAAGAATGGAAAACAATTGGAATCCTTTTTGAAAGGATTGTTGAGTTGAGAGCTTCACTACAAGCATTAGGAGATATTGTTGAGGATGTTATCCTAGTACCTATTGTTCTAGGAGCATTTCCCTCATAATACAAAGTGTTTGCAACAACATTGAATGTCACAAAACAAGCACCCAGCTTTGAGAAGCTAGTGAATCCTCTTCACAAAGAAAAGTCTTTGAATCAAGAACATAGTGAGGAGGAACATGCAATGACCATACACCATAAATGCAAGAAGCCTAAGAAGTCATATGGTGGACCTACCAAATCTAGTAATCAAACCCAATCTCAAAAGAAGTGTCCAATTTGTGAAAGGATTGGACACAATGTAAAAAATTGTTGGTACAACTCTTTGGCAAACGAATCGTCCAACAATAAAATGCATCAAAAGAAGCCATTTCAAAATGGCAATGCATAATGAGATCAAAAGAACAAACAGCAACAACATAACAATATTGTTGAAGAAGATGATCTCAAGCAAATGAGCATTTGCTCAAACTTCTGAAGATAGTTCACAATTGAACACAATTTGATATGTAGGCTCATGTGCTAGAAAGCACATGATTGTAGAAAATGAGTAGTTTCTCAAACTAAAACCCCATCACAGTAAAGTTTCTTTTGGTGTTGATACCACCTATGACATTCAAGGTATTAATGAATTCTCCTTGTAGTTTGGATACACCATTGCAGGCTCACTTAAGTCTTATATGTTTCAAGACTTTCCAAAATTCTCCTATTCGGCACTCTATTTCTCAACCACAACTTGAGGATTGAGTTTGACAAAAATGATGATAAAAAGGTATGTCTCATTCATGATAAATCTTGAAGTTCAAGGATTGTTGCAAGTGCTTCCAAAATTGGTAAAATGTTTTGGCTTGATACAATCAACGATAATCAAGCCTTGGTGATTGATCCATCTTCAGTTCAAGTGACTTGTTTTCCAAAACACCCCTTTGAGCCACACTGTAGGTGTTGGGGGATCGTAGCTTGGCTTGGCTTTGCTAACTAGGGCTCCAATACCATGTAACACTTTTTATGGAACAGCTAGGAATCAAACCTAGGACCTCCCATTTGCTGTTGGTATGTTCTACGGTCTACCAATGAGCTCCCAGCCCTCTTGGTGATTGATCCATCTTCAATTCAAGTGGTTTATTTACCAACATGGTTTGTGAAAAAAATAAATGTGTAAGGCTTACACAATCTTGAATAATTCAAATAAGAAACATGAAAGGACATTTACACTCAATAATATTGTTCAAAAACAGATGTAATAACTCAATTCTTTGCCATTCAAGTTTTCTTAATTATCTTGCAATAACTCAGACATCATCCATGTAGTCTTTCATGGAAAACAAATTAAATTATCAATCAATCTCAAGCATCATTCTCTTGTTACATTTCTTGATCATGTCAAGACTTGAAACATATATCAGTTATTCCCAATATCATAATTATTTGTTACTTTCACTTTGAAGTGGTAAATGATACCTCAACTTCCCAAGATATCCAGCAAGCCGAAAACCAATTGCTCGGGCTTCTGTTTTCCGAAGGAACAAAAGAGCATAAACACCCTAAAGATTCAAAATAAGCATATTTTAATAATGCATAAATACCCATAAAAGTATTGATAAATTGTCACATAAAAACTAATATACTTATAAACATTTACAAATAAATTACAAAATACTACCGGATATTGTTGATTTCCAGCAAGAGTCAACTCGTGGGACTTCTCAACTTCAATGAGAAATGGAACAAATGCATTAGCTAGAACTTGATCATCTAACAAATCAGGATACATTAAAACCTGCACATGAAATATTTATCTCTATTATCATAGCATATAGAATTCGATTTCTAGAGCTAAAAGAATACATAAGCATCTCAAGATAATATCTTAAGGATGTGAAAATTTTGGTAGTGCCCATAGTGCTCTCAGATACAAACCTCCACAGATTAATTAGTATGTCAGTTAAGCAATAGTGCAACAGTGCGTGAAATTGAGCGTACATTCAATATAAACATACAAGGCTTTGAAGAGAGAAAGTTTCATTGGCCATTTTTCCTGGCAATCTGCAATGTTTTCATACATAACAAAAACCAAAATAATAATGGATTATTCAATAAAATTCTGTACCTCAAACAATACACTGACAACTTCTGCATAATCCTTTTCAGAATCCAATTCTTTCTTCTCTGCCCTTGAATTAATATCTCTAAGATGATCAGCTACCCTTTCCTCATCAAGAGCTTTCAGAACAGTAAGCAGAGGCTTAACAGTATCGTGTTCAAATTCAGAATTGTATATTTTCTGAGCTTTGTGATGCTGGACAATGCACTGGGCGCATCTCTTAAGCTCTGCACAAATTCTCTTCCAAAGCACCTTAACAGATAACTCTTCTTCATTACATTCAGAATAACTACAAAATGGCTCCAGAAGAGGCCACATTACATCTTCATAGCCACACCATATGTGAACCTCTTCTGGCAACTTAATCAAAAAATTATAAGCATCTGTGAACCTGGAAACAGCATATGCACATAACAATGTGATGAGGTTATGGATAAACAATAAAAATTAACTTTAATTTCAGGAAGCATTTCATCAATATTAAATATCATATAGCTAGCAATAGCATTACTGCATGAAGATAAGTACTATCATAAATGTGAAACTTAACTTTTTATAGGTTGTAGATTATTTTATGAATGAATATTAAAAATACACATAGATAAAATATCATAAAGAAAATGTACTAAAAATAGTTTTTATCTTCTACTCCAAAACTATAATTTCGGTTGAATCATAAAACAAACCACAGCAAGATCATATAGCACCAGCACGGTGTATATATCACCCACAAGACTGGGAAATGGGAAAGGAAGTGAATATCATTGCTACATCCCATATGCCATCCATAAGACTGAACACTGATGAAGACAGATAAACAAAACATTAAAAATTTGAAGCTTATGCCACCAGAATATTCTTTTAACATTTCCTGGTAGTCTACAAATAGCTCAAATGAGCATCCAAACCAACTGATACTGATAATTAGCTTCTTATGAGCAATACATTATGTAGCTACTTAAGAGCATTAACATTTTAGATAACAACTCAGAAATTATTCCTAGAAGCCAAACAGTGGGAGAACAAGGTTTGAAACTTGGAATTCCACCTTAGATGTCACTTTGAGGATTTGAACATGGGTCTTGACAATAAGAAACCAACCCATTAACTACTTCATCTCAACTCCTTAGACCGTGCCACCACAATGTTTAACAATTGGAAACGGGGAAAAAGAGACAACTATGATGAATATACTTCCAGCATTCAATGCAAAGAGTGCTAAAACAGTACTATATTTAATGAATGCATATTTCTTTTTAATTAAAAAATAAAAGTTATATTACATTGCTAAATAAACAAGAGTGCATAAAAAATGTAGCAGGTCCATCAATACAATTACAAGTAAGCTTTGAATTTTGCTTGGCTACTATTCCAAAAGGATTTCTGCACCACCAATTAGCATTCAGCCCAATCATTGTATACAATTACAGTCCACTAAAATATAAGCAAAACTGAAATGATTGTTCTCTCAAACACATCTTATAAAATAAAAATATAAACTTCTTGTTCTTACTAAAACCTAGCTCAAATAAATATTCATGGAGAGACCAAATCCCAGGAATTCGCTGTGAGATAGACTGGCAGCTAACACCATAAAAAAGGATATCATCCTAACCTGAAACCTTAGATTATATATATTCTACATGTATACGTGTATAGCATAGAAAATGTTCCAAAATAGCTTCCACACCAGCAATTAGTCTCCAAACAATGAATGTATATGGCCCATAAAAATGGATAAAGATTGAAAACAAAACTGAAGTACACATTCTCTAAAATGCATCTACCAAAACATGAACTCCAGAAGAACTAAGAAAAATATAAATCATTATATTTCCAAAACCCGGCTTGAATAAAGCCCATGGAGAACCCATAAATCAGAGATTTTACTGTGACTAAACTTGGTGACTAACATCACAAAACAAGTAATGACCATAACCTAAAACACTATCTTTCTACATTTGTAACATAGGCACCTAAAGATCTTTATTATATGATGGCCTTTGTTGATTATATACAGCTTTAAAATGGCTTAAAATAATAGCTACTTTAGCGCTACTTTGGTGCCCATTTGATTATGTACTTGATTCCATCCTTGACCTATATGTATTTGTTAGCACTTCACATTAAAATAGCAACCCTGACATAGAGATAAGGACTACCAAGAACAACATCAACAATACCAATAACAGGAAGCAGAAATACAACAACACATGAACAATAGAACATAGCATATACCCTGGGAAAACCCTCCTTCTCGAGGGAGAAAAAACCCAGCCAAAATTTATCTCCTATATATTGAATTGAATGAGTAGAAATCTGCTTACAATCTTAGGCCAAACTCAAGGCCAATATGATGCACTAATAAATCGCACCTCTCTTAGATGCAAAATACAGAGTGATAATAATCTCTCCCTGATATCAATCTGCACTAAGCAATATTATACTTTGTTGTAGAAGTATGAACTCCTTGATGTCTTGCGAATGTCTTGAGAATATAATTGATGATGTAAGAATGAGCATCACCTTCTTTTTATACAAGGTAAGGTGCCTCTTCACAAGCAAGGCGACTCTTCACAAGGGTCGGCCTCATTCAAGAAATATAAATATAAAATATAATTTGCAATATGTAGGTCGCCTACCTTTAATTAAGGAGAAAATATCTCCTGAAGCTACCAAACACTAACACTCCCTCTTAGCTAGGGAGATATTTTCTAGATATCTACGTCATGGAGTCTCTCAACATGACGCCCACAATGGCTACACCCTTTTGTGGAAAGCACAAAGGTTCATCGTGAAGTCTCTCAACGTGATGTCATCATGGAGTCTCACAACATGACATCCACCATGGCTACTCCCATGTGTGGAAAAAACAACATACAAGTGCCCATCACAGAGTCTCAACGTGATGTGTCATGGAGTCTCTCAACATGACGTCCACCATGGCTCTCCCATGCATGGAAAAACAGTACAAGGGTTCATCACGTCTCTCAATGTGATGTCGTCATGGAGTCTCTCAACATGATGTCTCATCTCAATCTCAAAGATGAACAAGGGTTTCGACCTCATATTCTCCATCTCAGAGAAATATACACTAACAAGGGCTTTCACCTCATATTTCTCTTCCGAGAAATATACACTAACAAGGGCTTTAACCTCATACTCTTCTACAAAGAAATATAAACTAACAAGGGCTTTCACCTCATAATTTCTCCTCACAAAGAAATATACACTAACAAGGGCTTTCACCTCATACTTCTTCATCATAGAGAAATATACATTACAACAGATCTCCATGATGATGTGACTCCCTCTGAAGCTTCAAGTACTTGCATCAACCTCCTGACCTCCTCGTCCAAGGTTGCCTCTGTTGGTTTGTCAGACTCCCTCTGAATGTTAATTCCTCCTCTTCGAAGAAACTGATCGCAAATATGTATGGGTTCTTCCTCTTCAGAGATGTCTCCCACCACCCAACTCAATCCCATGGCGCAAGCTATGACTCCATTCTTCAACTGTGCTTGGACCCTCACAGATGCATCAAGCTCTTCCTCCCTTGAATACAATCTCTCATCATCCTTTTGCCCTTGATCCGTCCTGGAAGCATTTAGAGAGATTAATAATAGTTCATAGAACTAAACTATCCCAAAGAGAAATACCAATGCTAGAAGCATACATGATTCACTATTCCAATGTTATTGCATGAATTAATAACTACATAAAATTCATGAACATTATTCAACATGAAATACTTATCTCTTTATGTCTAATCTTCCTCACAATCCACCGATTGTTCTTTCCTGATCTTTGCACTTAAAGATTCAGATCTGCTACTACAAAAAAACGTCTTCATGCAGCAGATACGAGGACACAAGACCTCCAGATACGTCCAGATTTGTTCTTCTCTATTGTACTGTAATAACCCTGATCCGGTGGATCAAAATTATTCTCGATTTCTCCCAGTTTGTCAATGTTATGTGTCAAACTATCTTCTGATTATGTCTAAAATGATTTGCTTCGTCTGAATTCAATATGCCCCGTATACGATGTATCTTTCGACTTACACATCCACAGATTCAAACTCCTGATGCTTCCCTGAATTTGAGACGATACCAAAGTAATAGATAGATGCTCAAGGATATTAATCGGTGATATATATGATTCCGCTACCAAAATCTGTGTTTGTCGTTTCCTTGTGAATACGCGATATTATAAATAAACACGCAGATATATAATATGTCTATCACAAATGCTTCTGCCAATGGCTTCGATATCTCTTGTGGACATTCGGCAATAGATATGTCCTCCGCCAATCACCATAGATCATAACAAAACGATGGATATTGACACCTTCTGCAAAGTGTATGGTTGATGAACTATCGACAAATATACAATCTCCCGACAAGGTACTTCAAACAATACCCAACAGGAAGTGTCGCTCCATGAACTGAAATCTCAGAAACATAAACCCAATATCCTCCAACAGCGGTATGACAATAGATATATATTAATAAGCCAATTCCCCATTCAACAAGGAAATTACGAAGGCATCACCGTTAATTAATAATTCTAGAATATACATAAGCACATGCTCCCACGCGAATGATGCTTGATGAAGTAGTAATCCAGGGGTCCATTCCCATTGAAATGCTCGATGAGATAAACAATCCCGATATCGGGTCACTATAAATGGATTAGCGCTTCCAATGTACAATTCCCCGGACGCTTCTGTAAGTCAAACATATGAGACCCCCGCAATATGAATTTACAAGAGACGTATAGGTTTGAACTCCAGCACAAATGATATTCACCCTTTGCTCCTGGAACAATACATGCCAATACAAAGCACGGATATAATCACTCCCCAGATTGAAGACATCTCGCCACCAAGTATGTAGTCATCCAACATTATTAGAAATTAAGAAATTCTACAATTCATGCCTTCCAAAATGAACTTCATGGAGAATCTGCTTAATTAAATCTGATCGGATCTCTTGAACCCGATCTAATACCATGTTAGTTTTAGGATCAGATTTAACAGAAAGCAGAAATTCAACACATGAACAATAGAACACAGCATATACCCTGGGAAAATCCTCCTTCTCGAGGGAGAAAAAACCTAGCCAAAATTTATCTCCTATGTATTGAATTGAATGAACAAAAATCTGCTTACAATCTTAGGCCAAACTCAAGGCCAATATGATGCAATAATAAATCGCAACTCTCTTAGATGCAAAATACACAATGATAATAATCTCTCCTTGATATCGATCTGCACTAAGCAATATTATACTTTGCTGTAGAAGTACGAACTCCTTGATGTCTTGCAAATGTCTTGAGAATATAATTGATGATGTAAGAATGAGCATCGCCTTCTTTTTATACAAGGTAAGGTGCCTCTTCACAAGTAAGGCGACTCTTCACAAGGGTCGGCCTCATTCAAGAAATATAAATATAAAATATAATTTGGAATATGTAGGCCGCCTACCTTTAATTAAGGAGAAAATATCCCCTGAAGCTACCAAACACTAACATTTCCAGCCCCTCCTTTTTTTCACAGCTTAATTTCAATTCCTAAGCAAGAGCTACTCCATTAAAATAGGGAAAGATTCTAAATTATCCTTTTCCCATGATTAAAAAATTACATGGGAACACTCCAACTACTCAAATTTAAGCAGAAAATACACTTAAGTGAAATATCCCCAATGGGATCTGCCCTAAAAAAATTTATTTCTGCCCTAAATTTCTGATTTATTTTCCTGCACTTTTCCCATTTAGTTTTCTGCTCAAACCCTAGGACTGAATTTGGATTTTTATTTTCAGAATGATAAACACTTATAGGCATCCAATAAACATATGTCAAACATCCATAAACCTATGCCAAACATATAGATAACATCAACTATGATAGCAACCATGAAAATCAACCATCCAAGTGCCAAACATAGGTCCAATAAATCTGATTTCTAATTAAAGAAGTTTGGTGCTACAAAACTGAATATTTTGGACTAAATTTACAATGTTCATGGGCTCAACATGCCAAACATATGCCCAGATTTCTGCTCTACAAATCAGACCTAAAACTATGATTGAACATACCAAATATATGCAAAAATAGTCTTCAAATATCAAACCCTGGATGGATGAATTCCTCCTTGGCAAGCGCTTAAGGTTTTGTTGCTCCAAATATGCAAAATCGCCCTCCAAAGATGGGCGCTCAAGTCTACTCCAAAGTGGCACTCCAAATTAGGGAAAAACCCTAAGTCAGTATGCTCACAAAATGTCACAACAATGTTGCTCCAAATCTGATCTTCCAATCTGATTATGCAATGATGCTCCAAACCTCCAAATGTCTCCAATGAAGTGCAATTAGAACTCCGTCATGAGTTCTCCACAAGATGAGCAAGGGTTTCATCCAACTCACCACATTCACAAGGGTTTTTGTCCTTGAAATGAAGCCCAACCAAAGTTGCAGCCAAAGAGAAGAATCTCCCAAAAATGAAAATAAGATAAGAATTGATGCCCAAATGACCTCAAATGTTCTTATATTTATAGCCACCTTCCCCTCCAAATCTAGCCAACCTCCTCAAGGCGAAATATTTATTTTATTTGCCTTTTTTTCATAAGTTTAACAACTAACACCTCTGGAGTAAAAGTTGTTATGAACAGCCTATGCACACTACGCAATGAGTGCTCTTCAAATTAGGAGGGGAAGCTCCCTCGTTGTGCTTTGAAAAAAATACTTGCAAAGGGAAATAAGCTAAACTATGTCCTGTCTTTTTGTTTCAGCTGTAGAGGCACAAGGCTTTCTTGAAAGAACTTATACGTTGCAGCTGAGTTTTTCTGGTTTTGCAGATCTACTAACTACAACTAAACTTAATCTATCCAATCTCCTCAGGAAAAAACAGAGCAAGAGGAAACGGAGCAAGGTTTGACTAACTGACGATAAACGAGTTTAGATTCTCTACTTGAAGGCAAGGTGGCGCAACTATCATCTCAATCTAAACAAGCTTATTGGGCACAAACAGATTTAAGAATTTACCATGACAATCTTATGAAACCCTATGTGGCATAACACTTGATCGAAATAGTAAAGACTTCACAAACAGCTTTATCACCACAATCTCACGAAACCCTATGTGGCATAACCCTTGATTATAATGATAAAGATTCACAAAACAGATTTATCACCGTAATTTCTCGAAACCCTGTGTGGCATAACGATTGATCACAATGGTAAATATACATAAAACAGATTTATCATCTCAATCTCTTGAAACCCTATGTGGCATAACAATTGACCTCAATGGTAAATATGCACAAAACAGAAAGAATTCACCATTACAATCTCTTGAAACCCTATGTGGCATAACAATTAATCGTAATAGCGAAGACACATGAACAAATACCAAAAGAGCAATATTGAGGGCAAGGTAGGCGCAGCATATATTTCTCTCTCAAGCAAAAGTTATTTACAAATGAGCAAAAGCTCTTATTTATATACATCAAGGTGTAGGGAACCCTAAAATCACCTTGAGTCATCTACAGTCTTGCAATGCATGCAAGTTTTGCTGCTAAGCCCTAATGAAGTAAACTATACAGTTAACTGGAAAACTACCATCAGTTAACCGAAACATCTAATCTAAAAATGGACAATTGTGCGAGCATGCACGTCCTTATTGAAAGTGAGTTAACTGGAAGACTACCATCACTAACGAAAACCCAAAAGAAACTCCAAGTGTGAAAGGTGAATCTCGTAATAGGTATGCATGTGATGACAACATCGAGTTAACTTGAAAGGGTAACACCAAGTTCAACTCGTGTGTGTAATGTCTATCCTGAGAGGCGGGAACTGAAGTTTACTGGTTGTGATCTCGAGCAATCAATCCCTCAACGAGATTGTTGACTGTATCACTATCCGGAGCTATGAGATTCGATCAAGAATACTATGTCAATGCAGCATATCCTCACCAGCTGTGATCTGAGACTGAAGTTCGCCTCTGCTTCTTGTTGCCTCATCAAACAATGCTGACATGACTGTAAGCTGAGTAACCTTACAGCCAACGATCTCCCCACTAAAAATGGTATGAATGAGTGCCTGGAGTTCTGACTGAACATCGGTAAGTTCCACGTAAGCACCACCCTCGATCTGGTAACGGCACGGTAAGCGAGATACTAGAGTCCTTACAAACCGGAGTGCACTAGTGATGTGCTCTCTACTCTCAGCCAACTCTGATGCTAAAGTCTCCTCTATCTTTGCCCTAAAAACCAATTGTGTTTTCCAAGAGTAGATAGCTTCTCTGTCCTCTGCATCTATGACTGCATCATAAGCCACACTCAGGTGAGCAATCATAATCTCATCCCTGGGTTTGTTAATTGCCATATCCCGTTCCCCATCCTGAAGACGAATACAGAGCTCTCGTGCATTGTACCGTAATTGATATAACTCTGTAAGCATAGCACAACCTCTAGCAACGAACTCCTCTTCCCATTCCTCCAAACGCTTGCCATATGCAACTAAGTGATTGAGTTGACTTTGCTCTGCTGGAGGCTCAAACATCGGCGGGAGTGTGTTGATGGCATCAGGTCTATGAACAAGGCTAGAAATATATTGACGGTTGCCCCGATTTCAGCCTTGAGGGCTGCCTTATCTTCTCCGTCTTTTAGTATTCTATCTCTGGCACTGTCTGTAGCAACTTGTAGAAGATCATCCTGTGTCTGGCGTGTGCTGCGACCAAGGTTGACTGTGATAACTTCAAAATCCTGAGATTCTAATTCAGCCAAGTTCTTCCCTTTGTGGAGGTACGCCAGCAGCCTCAATGACGCATCTCCATATCGCTGTTTCTCTGCGGAACCATGTTCTTAACTCTCTTGTCTGGCGCATCCTGATAAATGTCATCAAAATCGGAATGATTAAGAACATAAGATGGCTGCCTCCTCTTCCTTCCAAGCTGAGCTTCGATCCAAGATTGATCTCGGCTAATGCTACTAGAAGGGTCTGCACTAGCGACAGGAGGTACTGATGAGAGTGAGTGTGTAGAAGACTCACTGCGAGGTGAAGAGTCTAAATCCAAATCAA
>VDFB02133200.1:0-16207 GCA_007258455.2 Sequoia sempervirens | reverse complement strand
TTAGTCACATTCTTCTTAAATGGGTAAATCAAATTTGTTAACTATATGTGAGTTTTCATTACAATAGTTTCCCCTGTGTCTACACAATCTTCCCAAGTCTTGACTATGTTGAGAGTATTGGTCTAAGTAGACCTTACATCACTACAAGATAGTTTGTGGATCTACAATCATCAATGCTCAAGTACTTTTAATAGTTTCATGACTAATTCAAAAATCTTGCCCTTGCAAGGAATCCCAATCAAGTAGATGAGTCAATTCCACTACATTTTTTTTTTAAAAGAAAAAACGAAAATGTATTATAGATATTTTCCAAAGTAGGTGGTAAAGTAAATTTGTAAGCTTTTTTAGAATTTTAAATGGTTTGACAAAATTGGGAGCTAGTTTGATAGCATTTTTAAATTTTATTGAGTTCATATATGATCTAAATTAGAAGTAAACTATCTCTAACTACAAACTCTCTTAAGAGTTTATATCACTTATTACACATGTTTTAATTAGGTAGATGACTTCCTTCAATATGTCTTAATTATTTTTTTCAAAATATCTCTACTATTAAAACTAAATAAAATAATAATTCATTTATATAATAAAAAAATTATAAAAATTATAAATAATAAAACTTTATTATTAAAAAATAATTAACTCACTATAATAATAAAAAAACACATATATATAATCCTCTTTCGATCTTAAAATTTTTGTTTTGCTTCACATATTCATAAATCTCATTTAAGACAAGAAATTTCAATTAGAAAGTAACTTACATTATCATTCTAATCATCATCACCACCATCAGATTCTTCATCCTCAACATACTCAACCAAATCAATATAGTCATCATAGTCATCATAGTCAAGTCTGGTACTTAATTCGTCATTTCTTTGATTATATTCGCCAACGTATAGTTGAGCAAATAAGCTTTGCAAAACGTGGAGGGTTTTGCTTTCCCCGCCTGCCTTTATTCCCATTAAAAACGCCTTCCTTATAGGACCAAGTCCTGAAGAATCAGCTGATGGCATCCAGGAGTCATATTTTGAGAGTCATATTTTGAGAGACGTGTAGGTTTTACGCGTAATCCATTATCTACCATAATCCCACTACAAATCTCGCTCCGTATCCAAGGACATTGATTAAGCAGAGCGCAAAAGATAAATGTACTGAGCGAATGTTGGCTTTTGTGAAACAAATGGATCTTCTCTTCTACTTCTGTCTGCCATAAAAATACACAATCTCCGTTGCAATCTATTTCACAGAAACTATCCGCCATAGACAATGTGTCACCAATTTTATCTGCATTAAAAAATAACAAATCCTCATATGACTTTGACATGGCCGATCTCCAAACTAGAATTGTAAGCTCCCGCGGCAATCTCTGAAATCATAGTGCTAAATTATTTTCAATAGTATATATGGATAAAAACAGAACATTTAGAAATACTTTATTCAGATGCAACCGTTTCAAAAATTAAAAGAAATCGCAACAAAATTAAGAGGAAATAATGGACAATTTAATGAGAAAATAGACATATCTGCGTTTAATACCTGCAATCTTTTAAGGCAACTTATTATAGGACTGTCTGCAATAATCATCTCCTTAAATCCTTTCAATTCTTCAATACCTGTTATACTCTGCAGTTTCGGACAAGCAACAATCATAATGCTCTCCAGGTATATTAAATATTCAATGCCTTCTATATTATGCAGCCTTGGACAATGTCCAATGAAGATTCTCTTCAACCCCTTCAATTCCTTAAAACAAATTACACCCTGCAGCATTTTACATTTTTCAATCCAGATTCTCTTCAATCCCTTCAATTGTTCAATAGCTTTAATATTCGTCAGCTCTGGGCACCCCGCAATCGAGATCCTGTTCAATCCCTGCAATCTTTCCATACCTGATATATCCTGTAGGTTCTCACAGTCGTTAATATAGACCCTCTTGAGACAACTGAAACGCCCAAAATTTGGCAACTCTTCAATAGTCTGGCAAGATTTTATGCGGAACATTTCAAGTTCTGGCAGATTACTGACCACTATTTTTCCCAAGTCTCCACAATTCAACAGCACCAGACATTCCAGTGTGGTAACCCCTGTTAAATCCACTTCAATTAGATTTGTCATATAATAAAGCTTAAGAGATTTAAGGGTGGGACACACCTGTCCACTAATTGAGAGCTTGCTTATTTTCAATCCTTCATACAAAGTTATGGCTTCAAGGCTTCTCATACGAAACCGATCGTCAGTTGTCTCTCCTTTGTTGCTTAAATCGAATTTCCCATCTACCTCAAACTTTCCCAACTCTAAAGTTTTCAAATTGGTGAGTTCTCTTAGAGATTTTAGAAAGCAATTCCATTCTATGGTTTCAAATGCAACTTCTAGGTACAGACTTTCCAGATGTTTTAATTTTCCAAACGAACTGATTGCACCGGTCTGATAGTGTGGGTAGTAATATAGCTCTTTCAACTTGAGTGGAACCTGGAATTTACAATAACTTTCTTTCAAACCGTTGTTTTCTAATGGTAAAAAGTCATAAAAGAACGAATTATTTGCGGATAGTGCTAAAATTTATTTATTTATCAAGAAAAGGCATATACCTGGTCATCCCTTTGCCACAATCTAGCGGGTGATACTCCATGAAGTCTTAAAGTGTGCAAATTTTTTAGAGGAATCCATTCAGGAATATCCGGGGAGTGATTTTCAAACCACAATTCAAATTCATCCAGCTTCGAGTGAAGTTCAAGCCATTGTAAATCAGTTGATGTCTTTGAAGTCTCAATAAGATATGTCATGTGCCCTTTAGTTTCATTGAAATATCTAAAGTTCTTTCCTTCGGACTCCGTGAGGATGTTATGCATTTCAAGCTGAATTCAAATTTCTACGGAGTTAGAGAATATACATTTTAAGTTACGCATAAATGTTTTAACTACTTTCAAAAATAAATCATTTCCAGCATGAATTTAAGGCCTCAAAAAACATACATGATCTTCAGGATGCCACTGCCGACGAGGATTGCTCATTTCATTGTCTGCCATTTCTCTCCCCAAGTCGCGGAGGTGGTCATGCATTCTCAAAACAAGTGTTGGCTCATATTCATCTTTCCTGTACTCTTGCTTAAAAAAAGCAAATTCAACGTTAAGTTGTATTTCAACGAGGCACTTGCCTTTGAGTGTCTGAAGTGCATGTTCAGCTCTCCACCTTGAAGCCTTCCATATACTTATGGCTGTGCTCACCTTTTTCCCTATGAAAAAGCATGCTATATCCATAAATATCTGTTTTTGATCCTCTTCCAGAGCCTCATAGCTTATCTTAAGCGTATCTTTTATGTCTTTGTGTAGTCTTGCCTTATGAACATCTAGTTGTAACTTCCAATAAGCCTTGTCACTGCCAAATACATGGCCGCCCATCACTCGAAGAGCAAGAGGTAAACCTCCACACCCTTCGACAAATCTATCTACCAAATTCTCAAATCCACTTTTACAAGATTGTCTATGAAACGCATGCCAGCAGAAGAGCTCTCTGCTATGCTTTGGATTCATTTCTTTCATCTTATAATAGACTCTTATTCTAGCCTGTATAAGAAGCCTCTCATCACGAGTTGTGACAATGACCAAACTGTTGGGATTGAGGGCATCCATGGGTACCAGGGCATCTAGCTGCTTCTGATTATCAGCATCATCTATAACAATAAGGAACTTTGATTCGTGGCTCCCTTGAAGGGCATGCTTGATATAGGCGGTTCCTTCTTCTATACTACAAAATGAATATTGATTTCTAGGAAACAAATAATTGAGAAGCTTACTTTGCACAAAAGTGAGCGCACCTTTCACATCATTTTCTCGTACATCAAACATAATTGTTGATCCACTAAATTCTGAATGTTTGCGATTGAACAAATCTTTGGCCAGAGTGGTCTTGCCAGAACCCCCCATTCCAAAGATGCCAATTATTTTATCTCTCATCTGCCCGTTTGTCTGGCAATGGCTGTGGAAATCTTTCACAAGCTCATCAAGTCCCACACCATATTTTGCAACTTGGAGAGGAATTTTTCTCTTTTGTTTCTCCTTACCCACGGCAGATACGATGTCATAACAAAGCTTATTCAGATCACTGAAAATAGGAAAACCAGAAAGAAAAAAATTGAATTTAAAAAGGGTTGCAAGTAATTGAGGTAATATTTAGTCTTACTTCCCCAATATTGGACACTAATCGAAGTAGTTTTGAGGAAAAAAAAAAAAAAAGCAAAATATTGAAAAAATACATGAATGGAAAGCCATGGCGATGTCTTACTCATTCTGTCCATTAATTTGGTAGCCCATGATCCCTGAAACGTTCTGTAGGCATTCTTTCCACTGTTGAATGTCATGATTAGGATATCTGCCCTTTTCTTCGTGTTTGGAAAATGCATCTGCAACTCCATTTTTGATGTGGCGGAAGTCTGAAGGCTGAACATGGTAAAATAGGGGAATAATTCTAGCCCGAGTTTGAAACATTAAAGCAAGCTCAGCTAAGCACCAAGCAGACTCTGCATATCGCGGTGAGAAGATGGCTACGTGCACTGTGGCAGAGAATATGGCATTCTTTATGGCGGAAGAAATTGAGTCTCCCAGTTCAGTCTCTTCAGAATCTAGATATGCCCGGATCCCAGCTTGCTGTAGAGAATTGTAAAGCTGCCGAGCCAGAGTTGTTTTGACGTCTGGGCCTCGATGGTTGATGAATACATCAAACTATTTTATAGAAAAGGAGGATTTTGTCTTTTTGTTGGGAGGTTCAACTACCAAAAATGGGTTAGATTCATGCTCTCCTTGACTAGATCTCGAAGTGGAGGCCATTAACACCAAATTGTTGCTCTAGTGAAAAAGAAAAAAAATCAAGAATGAATATGTTAGAAATGCTCTCAATTCAGTGCTTCCATAGGTAACAAGCATGGAGATAAAAATAGCCATAGACCGAAGCTCCACGAAGACAAAATTGGTTGGTTGTTTCCATCGCTCTTGCCTCCGGCAAGAACACAACGAAAACAAGTGAAGATCGCGGTTTCCACGCTATTGCCTCCCAGACTTGCAAAGAACGGCGAAAAATTCGCTGGGACCCACTCAAGTAGGTAAATGTCAATGATAGGAGCAGGTGCTATAGCACTCCTTACAAATGGAATGTCATTACAAGCATGCCATGCCATGCCCACTGCGATCAAACGGGCACAATCCATCAATCAACAGTCGAATCAGGAGTTTAGTTGCCGGTCTAGTCACATCATCCACACTTATCGGTGTTCACACTGATTTAATCGGCTATCCACGTATTATTAAGTTAAATGATTTTTTTTAAATAAATATTTTAGTGAGAGAATTGATGAAAAGGTGCTTGGATGATTTAAAATAATAATTATTATTCTAAGGTTCATATTTATATTGAAGATTTATTAAAGAATAAGTAAATTAAATTGAAATTAAATTAATTTTATTACTAAATTTTAAATAATTAAAATATTTAAATTTTTTAATTGATTTTGAATTTAATTTTTACCTTTATTAATATTAATCAAATTATTTGTAATTTTTATCAAGTTTGAAATGCTCTAATTTTTAATTTAGATTTAATTTTGAAATTTATTTTAATTATTTATGTTTTTTTATTAAATTATAAATAATACTTAAAAATTATTAAAATTAATTTTATAATTATTTGTCTTATTAAAATTTTAATTATTTTAGAATAATTATATTTATAATTTTTATTTAAATTTATGTAATAAAAATAATTTCAAACTTAAAATCTATATCTCTTTATCTCCCCCTCTTTTTTCCTCTATATCTCTCTATCTCTCCCTTTCCCTGTTCCTTTATATCTCTATATCTCTCTATCTCTCCGGTCCAAAGAATCATTAGCGCAATGACCAAGGACGATTTATTTAAAAGATATTTGAGAGGGACCCAAAGATCCATGTGTGTTAGTCATGAACCTATAACCCAAAAAACAATAGAAAAATATGAATAAAATAGGAAAACCCAACCTAAAAAATCTAACTTTTTTCAATGCAAGGTTGAATTTTAACTTGGAAAAAATATACATAAACACTTGACTTATTTACTTGTAATTTAAAAATGAAAATTATGTTATTTCTTCATTTTTCTCCTTTCTTTAGTGTTAGTGGCTACACATACAAACCTATGGTATACATATAAACTATTCTATATTTAAATTCCCTCTTCTTGGATTATTAGCATAGATTTATGTGAAACTTCACTTTTTTTCTTAATTTTATTTTTAGGATGTAGTTATTGATGAATTTTCCAAAACTTTAAATAAGCATGTCCATCTATTTTTGTAATGGCTAAAATGATTAGTTGTGGCTTTTCCTTCTCTATTTTATACAAGAGTATTTAATGAGATTAATTTAGTTAGTTCTAGAGATACAAATTATGACCCCAAATTATAAAGGGTAGTGTACCATTTTTTTTCAATTAAGTTTAAACCTACACTTTCTTTTTCCATTTCTCTATATATATTATTAGTCTATTTTTTCCATCTAATTTCTTTTTTTATTTAACCCTATTTCATGTCCTTTTAACTCCTTTCTCTTCTACCCTTGGTTTGTTTATTCTCTTGCCACCTCCCTTCCTTTTAAGAGGTTCATGTGCAATCTATATCCTTCCAATCCTCTTCTTAATGTATCCACAATTCTAATCATAGATTGAACTCTAATTCTTGTGATTATTATATTCATATTAGGGTTAAACCGAAAGTGATTATAACCACTAATCTATATTTTGGGGCAGCCCAGAATATATTAAAATTGAATGTAACCCTAATTAGATTAAAACTTTATTCTAACCATAATCCTACCCTAACCGTAATTCTAACCATGGTCCACTCCCTATAAATTATTATATTTAAAATATTATAATAATATATTTAATCTATTACTAAATGAACCCTAACCCTAACCAAAATATAAGCATAATTAAAGGCTAACCCCATCCCTAACCCCAAATGAATCATAATGTCAAACCTAACCCTAATCCTTATTGAATTGTAATAGTAATTGTAACACTAGTTATACAAATCCTAACCTTAATTCATCCTAGAACCCTCATACTAATCTAACCCTAACCTTGCAAATTGTAATTATAATCCTAATTAAACATAGCAACCCTAACCTTAACTCATCTAGAACTCTAACCCTAATTGAACCCTAACCTTGGAAATTACAATTCTAACCCTAATTAACCATAGCAATAATTATAAACCTATAAGAACCTTGACCTTAAGTAATCGTAGAACATTCACACTAATCTAAACCTAACTTTAACCATAATTGAACCATCAACCTCATTGAACTTTAACCCTAATTGAACCTTAACCTTGACAACATTGCAATCTTAACCCTAATTAAATTGTAATCTAACCCTAACCATAATAATAATATTATATAAATTATTTTAAAACAATATGATAAGTGTAAATGTAATTCTTTATTGCATTATTTTTAAAGATAGATATGCTAGTTTTAAATATATTAATTTAAGAACTTATTTTTATTTACATTATAATAAATTTCTTATATTTTCTTTGTATTTAATTTTATAATTTTTTAACATGAGATGTGCACTTATTATTATGAAAAGTCTTTCTATTAGATGCATATTTAAGTTTCTATATTTTTGTACAATAAAATATTTAGTGAAACCTTTTTCCTTTTTGAAACCTTTTCAATTTTATTAAAACAAATAATATTTTTTATGATTTAAATATATGAATTTAGAAACATATTTTTGTGTAATTGTAAATTTCAGATTTTTGTAATTTAATTTTCTAATTTCTAATTTTAAATAATTAATTTAGAATTTTTAAAAAGAATGATTATTTTTCATTCTTTTATAATTTAATTATTATTCTAGTGTCAAAAAAATATTTTATAATGATATCAAAGAATTTTTTTATTTTTTTTTAAATTAGTATATTAATGTATAAACTTATATGCAATAGTAAATTTAACAAAGTTCATTCATACTTAATTATCTAAATTTTAGAAACTTCACATATTTTTCAATATCGTATCATGATAAATAATATTTATGATTGGAAAAAATTTCTTCAATAAGTCTATATAAAAAGGGATATCCTATTTTAAAAAGATCTTGAATATTTTTTAATTTGAAGTATATTGACTTCAAAACTTACTTTTATAAAATTTAGTAAGTTCTTTTATTACATTTCTAAATTTATAATACCAAATATACATTAAAACTTCTAAATTAAATTTAACTTATTTTAACCTATATATTTATTTACATATGTGTAATTTAATTTACCTATATATTTATCCTATGTGTAATTTAATTTTTACCTATATATTTATGCCATACAATTTTACTTATTTCAATTTAAAATAATAACTTTATTTAATTTTTTTAATAAAATAATTAATCTATTAAAAATTATTTAAAAAACCTTCTCAATTTAAATTTTACTAATGATTACTATGATGCACAAATATTAAAATAAAGATATTTAGATAATATTGTTATTATTTTAATTTTATCTCGATTGTTATGTGAAATATCTTAAGAAGTTTATTAAAAATATATAACTTGATAGTTATACATCTAAAAAATCTATATATGATAATTATTAATTTGTTTGTATTAAATTTATAAAAAATTAAAAATACCTTAATTTTAATATTTTATCAAGTTATAAGATGAAATTATTATTTCATCTAAATAATAATAACTTATAAATATTTTTAATAGCTTATATTTGGTATTTTAATAATATATATATATATATATATGGGTAAAAAATTAAAATAATAAATAAATAAAAACTGGCTTTCTATTCTACAAGTGGTGAATGATCGAGGGACGAAGACGATAATGGCGAGTTGTAGGTGTTTCCACGTTAATGCCTGGCATGAACACGACGACCAAATAAAACAGAAGTTGGTGCTTCCATGTTATTACCTTGCAATAACGAAGTGTTGACTACAATGTAAGATAAATATAGGGTTGGGTTTGTTCATGTTAACATCATTACTAGACCAAATTTAACATCTTTGATGTATATTACGATGATTTATTGTATAATTTTTATGTTAAATTTATTTATTAAATTTATTTTAGATGATATTTATAAAGGTTTTTAAAGAAGTTAGTTAGTTTAGTATTATTTTGATTCAAATGCATTTAATCATACATTTTTTCTAATATCAAATTTATTTATTTTTCTATCTTATTTGAAAGTATTAAATATGATATTTTATTAAATTTCAATTATATATTTTTTTAGTCCAATTCATTAACATTGTTTTGTAACTAATGGTTTATATGAACCCCTCTCATGAACATGAATGAATAAATAGGTTAGCAAGTTAAGTGAGCTTAGACGCATCTCTCAATAAATAAGTATACTTAAGTTAATATATGTGATGAAATAACTTTCACAATAGAATAATATAATAGAAAATATGTTGAAAATATGTTACAATACCATGCCACTTTAAAGGGGGACCTCCTAATCCTCTTCGAGGGGGATACATCCAATATTCTTTAATAAAAGCACAAAACTCAACATGATGATAATAATAACTAGCAACTAACTCTTATATAGACCTAATTATACCTTGGCTACCACCTAGGCCAACTTAAATACTTGAATATAACCCCTAGGAAGACCTACATATCTATATAAGATTATAATAATGATTATGTAACTTATTTAAAAGTTAAGGTAAGTACAAGACAACTACTCATAGCCCAATACACACTATAGGGTTAGGGGCATAAAAAAGTAGTATTATTAGTCCTCCTTGTAAGTCCCATGAAATAATAATATAAAAGCATCAATTATTATATTTAATCACATTTTATAAGATTAAGAGTTTTTTTGTTAAAACAGATTTTGATAAGATAATATTTAAAATAAATTTAACATAATTAGATTATATATTTGTATTTCTTTTTTATATGAATATTTCAAATGTTTATTAATAAATACTTCTTATATTAATTTATAAGTTGTGTAAATCTAAAGATCACTTAATAGTTGATTAGTAATGAATTGAAAATGTATGTCAAATTCCTATGCCCAAAGGTTAATCCCCTTATCTATTTCTTACTATATGTGCAACTTGGTAACCAAATAGACATAACTCTGAAGATAGATGACAAATATAAACTATCATAAGATTTGGAGAAAGTATGTATGAATGGGTTGTGCATACTAGTAGGACCTAAAATAAGCTACAAGGAACAACATGAGGAGATCTGAGTAAGAATAAAATTATTCTACTAAAAAAGGACCATTTCCTTAATCTTTCGAGAAATAATCTGAAAATTTGAAGAAACATGCAAATACCTTTACAAATATGAAAATAAAGAACAAAAAAGGCATTCAAAACTCATTTAAATGCAATACAAAGTCTTAAGAAACTTTACACAACCAAATCAATTTCAACAATTCATAACAAATCAAAGAAACTTCATATGCTATTTTAAAAAAGAGCTCTTCAAAGACTTTGGAAAGATTGTATCTAACTATTGTGATAGCCAACTAGTGAAAAATAACAATAAATTAACAAATGTAACCCCAAGCATACATCTATTATCTGTTAAAATTCTCAACTAGTTATGGAGATAATTTTTCCAAACAACACCTTATCTAAATTTTACAAACAAGTGGCATAGAACAAAATCTTGACATATAACATTTGATGCCATAGATTACACTTGATCAAGGCCTAGGGGATACCTAAATAGATTTGGTCAAAGGCCCAAATACTATAGAACTACAAAATTTCATAAAACATATTTTCTCACAAGAGAAACTTTTAGAAATAACTGATTGTTCTTCCTTAAATTTTTTATAGAATTGACACAAAATATGAATGGTTACACAAAATATTTAACTCTACAGTTTGATCCTCTAAATGATATGATCTTATTCTCTCACGTAAGGCTTCCACTCTATTGAAACAAACTCTCTACTAAAGAATTTTCTCTTGTAAATCATCTAGTACATTGTTATCCTCATTTTTTACTTTTTTTTTTTTTTTACCTTTCATTCTTATTATAGTCACATGTGTCATTAATTCATTTCCCTAACTATCATATCGGGTCTCCTAAGTATCCTACAATTGTGTTACCCTAAAAATTAAAATTTTCATTTTGGTTCAAATTTATTCCATTAGCTAGAGCAAATTGAGTAGACAAATTTTTACTTTAACACAGTCTAAAAGTTTGTTTTTAAGTGATTTTCTTGGAACATCTAATCAACTAATTAGATGGTTCCAAGAACCAAGTTGAAAATTAACCGAATAATGTGAATAATCTTGGAGCATTAGTGTTAGCAATTTAAAGATTTCCACAAAGATCATTATTCATTAATGGAGAGGATATGTCATTTATCAATTGACACAGGTTCTTTGAGCATTTCATTGGTTCCCAATGAAGGTAATTATATCATTATTTCTATAGGTCATTATTATGGAAGTATAGATGAATCTTGAAGGAAACTTTTGGGCTTGACAATAATTTTTTATAGAGTTCCAATGATAGTGGTCATGCTAACCAATTCCCAAAAAGCTTATTTAACTACTGAAATTTTTCAAATTAAAATATGTACTAGGTTTAATACGTCTTCTATGACCCAAAAAAATCCAAATGCCACTACAAAATGGCTTGAAATATATTGGAGCCTATAAAAAGGATTATATAGGTGTTAAAATGGTTCTTAGTTGAATGAAAGTACTTGACTACTATATAATTTGCTCCTTCTACATAGCATGAGCCTAGTCACAACCCATGTTTGCCTATAGTCTATACCCCTAATTGTGAATCCAAAAGCACCACTCTTCGTCCACACGTAGATATCGCTTTGAGAGTTTTTAAACCCTATTGTATCCACAAATAACTAGGGAATTGAGTTTAAAATCCCCCCATTGAAATTTTTCCTCCCAAATTTATTTATTCTCTATTAGTGTAATATTTTATTCACCTTGGCTAGAGGTTTTATCCTAAGTATGAGATTAAACTTTTATTAATTTTACGTAGGTAATTTACTTTTTATCTAGATAAGATAAGATAAAGAGTTTATCTTATTTTGTATTATTCTATATGATTTATTAAATTAATAATATTAAATACATAATTCAATGCAAAACATGCTTATGCGGTTATTATAGATGAAGACAATGAAAGAATATATCATTATTTTTGACAGTATGTTGAGACAGAATAAATTGGAAGTTGAGTATCTTATAGGTTCCGTGGTTGTTAGTAAAATATGGCTTAGATGGTACCTAAAGATGAAATTTGATGTCTGATTGTTTGAGAACTTTGACATGCATAAGTCAAGAATGAATGTGTTACACTCCACAACAAAACAAGGAAGTTGGTGTTTCCATGTTATTACCCCGCACTTGCAAGTAGAATCAAGAAAATTTGTTGGGACCCACTCAAGTAAATGCTGAAATGATATTCACTCTAAAAGTGATGTGGGTTACAACTCTATTGCATAAATTCTAAGCAAGGGCAACTCATTTTCTGTACTTAGTTTTCGCTTTCAAACTTCACTTCTTTGTCAATTTTGATTTTCAAACTTCACTTTTTTGTGAGTTGTCATTTTCGTGACTTCACTTTTTGTGATTTTTCATTTCAAACTATTCATTCGACATCAAGAGTCATTCACACCAATACTAGTGGTGTGAATGACCAAAGATTGGTGGAATGACCGAGTGAATTTAATTGGTGAGTCAGTGTTTCCACGCTCTTGCCTAGAAAAGGGAAGTTGGTGCTTCCATGTTATTACCCTGCAATAACGAAGTGTTGACTACAATGTAAGATAAAGATAGGGTTGGGTTTGTTCATGTTAACATCATTACTAGACCAAATTTAACATTTTTGACATATATTATGATGATTTATTGTATAATTTTTATTTTAAATTTATTAAAAAAAATTTACATGATATTTATAAAGGTGAAGTGTTAGTCACCTTAGTATTATTTTGATTCAAATATAGTTAATTATGCATTTTCTCTAATATCAAATCTATTTATTTTTTTATCTTATTTGAAAGTGTCAAATATGACATTTTATCAAATTTCAACTATATAATTTTTGAGTCTAATTCATTGACATTATTTCGTAACTAATGGTTTATATGAACCCATCTCTCATGAACATGAATGAATAAATAGGGTAGCAAGTTAAGTGCTGGGAGAGACTAATAAATAAGTATGCTTGAGTTAATATATGCGATGAAATAACTTTCACAATAAAATAATAAATAGAAAATATGTTGAAAATAAGTTATAATAATATGTCACTTTAAGGGGGGGACCTCCTAATCCAATTTGAGGGGGATACATCCAATATTATTTAATAAAAAATAAAAACTCAACATGATGATGATAATAACTAGCAACTACTCTTATATATACCTTATTATACGTTGGCTACCAGCAAGGCCAACTTAGATACTTAAATATAACCCCTAGGAAGACCTACATACCTATATAAGATTATAATAATGATTATGTAACTTATTTAACTGTTAAGGTAAATACAAGCCAACTACTCATAACCCAATATATACTATAGGATTAGGAGGATAGAAAATTAGTATTATTAGTCCCTATTTTTAGTCCCATTAAATAAAAGTACACAAGAATCAATTATTATATTTAATAACATTTTATAGGATTAACATATTTTTTTGTTAAAAGAGATTTTGAGAATATAATATTTAAAATAAATTTAAAATAATTAGATTATATATTTGAGTTTTTCTTTTTTTATATGAATATTTCAAATGTTTAGTAATAAATACTTCTTATATTAATTTGAAGTGGTGTAAATCTAAAGATCACTTAATAGCTAATTAGTAATGAATTGAAGATGCATGTCAAATTCCTATCCCCAAAGGTTAATCCTCTTATTATTTTCTTACTTTATTTGCAACTTGGAAACCCAACAGACATAACTCTGAAGATAGATGAAAAATATAAACTATCATAAGATTTGGAAAAAGTATGTATCATTAATTTGTGCATACTAATAGAACCTGACCTAAACTAAGGTACAAGGAACAACTTCAGATCTGAGTAAGAATAAAATTATTCTACTAAAAAGGATCATTTCCTTAGTTTTTTTAGAAAAAAAATGCCAAAACTTGAAGAAACATGCAAAACCTTTACAAATAGGAAACAAGGAACTAAAAATACACTTAAAACTCATTCAAATGGAATACAAAGACTCAAGAAACTTTATATGTAACTAGATCTATTTCAAAAAAATTTCATAAAAAATCAAGGAAACCTCATATGTTGTTTTGAAATAGAGCTCTTAAAAGACTTTGCTTGTATCTAACTATTGTGATAGTCAACTAGTAAAACATAACAATGAATTAACAAATGTAACTCCAAACCTACGTATATTATTTCTTGAAATTTTCAACTAGTTATGGAGATATTTTTTTCCAAACAACACCTTGTCTAAATTTTACAAACAATAAGTGGCATAGAACACAAACTTGACATAAAACATTTGATGCTATAAATTACACTTAAAAAGGCCTGGGTATACCTAAATAGATTTGGTCTAAGCCCCAAATGTACTATATACACTCTAAAATTTCATAAAATATATTTTCTCGTAAGAGAAAATTGTAGATATAATTGGTTATTGTTTCTTAATTTTTATATAATTGGCACAAAATATTAATGGTTACTGTTAACTCTCAAAACTGCACCCTTGCTAAGTTACAAAACTTATCATTTTGGAGTAACATGGGAATAATCCTAGGCTATGGGTCACCTAAAATTGGAGTGAACCTCTAGATAAGGCTTGCTCCTAAATGGTAATCACCTAAATTATTCAATTGTTTGCTAAGGGAAAGGGTAAGAAGGAGTACATAAACCTAAGAACTGAAAATTGAAAAACAACTTAGTTGATGCACCAAACTGACTAAGACTTGTCAACACAACTTAAATACACAGTTCAATCAAAAACACGGCTTAAATTTGCTATACTCAATCCTATATACTTTTGCATCAGTGTTTCATGAGAAGGATATAATGCATAAATCTAGAAGGAAAGAAAATTTTCACAACTTGATTTACTTGCACTTTAACACAACTCATAACCCATAAAATGCATACACTTTTTGCACAAAGGTGCCACTAATGAAACTCAACTACAAGGAATGAAGTACTTTCACAAGTAATTGCATACATCAACAAACTGCACACAATAAAACAAAAAAATTAAGTAGGAAAAAAAAATTATCTTTATTGATCTCCAAGGTATCCAATTGTATACATGCCAAAAGAGTTACAGAAAAATGCAAAATTTGCAAAAGGACTCCAAAAGTCACTAAGTACAAGCTAGAGAATAATCATAACTAAGTGAAAAACTGAGCCAACAAGTGACTATATCCAAAATTTTCTCTAAAATCCACCAAAAAAAGATCTAGAAACTCCTTGGTCATATGCTTCCAAAAATCCAAAAATATAGCAACCAAATCTCCTCCAAAAGAGCTCCAAAGTGCTGTAAAGTTCAACTTTGACCAAGTCCATCATAAAGACACGCCAAAAATGCTCCAAGTTGTTCCTAAAGGCTTCAAAATGGTCAAAACAGTCTCCTATATTCCCTCCATATGTTTGCAAACCTCCATCAACCTCCCTATATGCTTGCAAAAGCATAAATCTTAACTATATCCCTTTGACTCAAATCTTCAAAGCAACACCTCCTACTCTGCAATTATATAACAAAAATTAAAGTGATTTATAATGACCACACTTTAATATTGTTTTACATTTCAAATTTATTGCAAAAAAGAAAATTCAACCATGCTTTACAAGGCAATACATGGATTTTAAACCAAGGTCCTAAAGGGTATAGAGTTAGCAAAAACATAAGAAAAGTTAGAAGGTTTGAAAAATATTCCTAAGGCGTAAAACACTTTACATGGGGTATTAGTTTTCATTTGTATTTAAATTAAAATGAAAGGAAAAAATTCCTTAAGCTCAGTCAACATATTTTAGGGTTTGGAAATCCCTAAAACAAAACATGTGGCTAAACATTCATTGCATTTCATTTTACTTTGTTAATTTTCTTTAAAACTTACTCCACTCGCGTTGCCATGGATGAATAGAGACCAAGGTTTTGATGTTGTTGGAAATAAGGGTTTTTTGTGCTTTACATCT
>VDFB02133197.1:0-10751 GCA_007258455.2 Sequoia sempervirens | reverse complement strand
TCTCTATAGGCAATGTCATGAAGGTGGAAGTATAGCATCCCCAGCACACACGAACCCCAAGCATATACAACTCGGCACTCCAGCATGCCCACTAGCATCTCACCCCATCCCGCAGGGAATCCATGACCTCGGCGGTCAGGCAGTACAATACCACCTATCATTGTCGCTACTAGATAGTCTAACTGTCTATATCTCTGGGCCAATACCCGCCATCTAATCTCATAATCATCCACCCCTAGCTGTCTAACGTCAGCATGGGGGTAATATCTACACATCTCAGCTATACCCCTCTGGGTATCATAAACTACTCGTGTCCCTCTAATCGGTAGTCTCAAAATCCTATATACATCCTCCAAAGTCACTGTAGCCTCTCCAGTCGGAAGATGGAACGACGATGTCTCTGAGTGCCACCGCTCACATAGTGCTATCAGCAATCCCCGATTTGCCCTAATCTGGGGCATATCGGTCACGTGCAACAAACCCAAATGCCATAGAGTCCGTCGCTCAGCCGGCCGTAGGCTGTCTCTGAATCGAAACGTCGTGGGTCTCGACTCACGTGTGTAGATAGGGTCAAGAACAACCTGCAACAAAATGCCTCATGTTAGCCTGAATCATCTACCTTAGTGAAAAATGAATGTTTTAACATAGAATGCAAATGCGTCGTTATTTTGCAAATGCGTCACTTTTTTAACACATGCGTCGCTTTTTACAAATGCGGTTCTCAAATTACAAGTGCGTCATTATTAATCAAATGCGGTTAATTATTCTCAAATGCGTACTAAAATTAACATTTGCATTGCATAATCTCAAATGCATTTCTAAATAAACAAATGCGTATATTAAAATGCACATGCGTAGCTAAATTTCAAATGCGTATCAAAATTATCAAATGCGTAGCAAAAGAAACACATGCAGTTATTTTCTAAACCTGTCCAAATCGCTTGGCGTTAAAATGCAAATGCGGCTTTTTGCAAACAGATGCGTCGTTCGTGCATACACATGCGGTGCAAAATGAAAAGCGACGCATAATGAAAAATGCAATAAATACCTTAAAATACGCGCAAATTAAAAATTTTCAAAAGACAAGTTTTAGGTCCATACCGGGGGGTCTGCGCCGGCTGGTCTCTGGAACGTCCTGATCCTGTATGCACGATGATAGGTGGCTGGAACTAGAGACATCCTCGCTGAAAGTCAGAGAAAACTTTTCAAATCTCTAAGCTGGGTGGGTGCAAATGAATAGTTTTTCACCCCAATTCCAATATATACCTAGGGCTTAGGTGGCATTTTCTTCCTACTGGCCGTGTAAACTTCCGTTTTCTATCATCCCGTACCCGTCCCTCCCGTTTCCGAACCCAATTCCGTCAACTGCATTGCATTTCTGCCTATCTACTGGACTAATCGGGCGCATTTCCAAATTTTTCTGAACATTTCAAAAATTTGTCAATTTTCCCGAGGGGGCATACCTTCACCTGTTCTAATCCAGAGCTTGACTGGGGCATATTTTCATTGATTTTCTTTGACACAATGCCTAAACCATTACTGTATCAAAGAGGGGCAAATGTAGACATCTAAATCTGGTTTTTAGCCTGCAGCTTCTATATTCTTCATAATTCTTATTCTCTATGGTTATGATTAAATAATGTCAATTATTTAATTATTCATCTTAACATTAATTCATCTATTAATTAAATAATCTTAATTATTTAATTAATTCACATTGTCTTTATTTCTTCTAATTAATTAAATAAACGCTTCTTATTTAATTATCTTACTAATTAACCTTATTCTTCTGGTTAAATTAAATAAATCATTATTTAATTTATTCTTTATCATATTTCAACTATAATTAAATAAATTCATTATTTATTTAATTATTCATTTAAAATCCCTTTCGTCACTTAATTAAATAAATCTTATTTATTTAATTATCCTTTGAATATTGAGTCTCTTGAATTAAATGAATTATTTAATTCATTAAGTCTATTTTAACACATTCTTCTATATTTTAGATAATTATGTGAGTTATCTAAGTATTCACTTTTACTCAACTCGACATCTATTTTAATCGTTCAGTTAACTATTGATTTAATGTCTGAGTGGCGTCTTCGAGTAATCTCTTCGTCTAATCATGCAATCGCCCACTTCTAACTCAATTGCGTGTACATGCATACACTAAATACACTAATTAAGTGTTGTGCGTGCATTCGAACAGAGAGTTGCTTTAATCAATCTTTATCTTTGTCATGCAAAGATATTTCTTATATTTTCAAATGTCGAGCTGAAGATTAAACCATTTATTTAATCTTTAATTCTATTTCTAATTCAAATCACTCATGTCACTTCTATCAGTTATCTGAATGCATGTCTAATCTGTCAATCTCGATCGTCCGTTAATCTTTCAATCTTGGCCTGTCGTTCGAATAATCAATTTTCTATAAATTGATTTGTCATTCTTCATTCCAATCTCTCTCGCGAATTTGATAACTTTTGGAGAGCACTTTTGTCTTGAATCTTCGATATTTTGCTAATCACTATCTTAGGCTATACTTGCACGAATTACTTGAAAATCTGAGGGCAATTATACCACACAAGCGAAATGGAGAAGGGCAATCGAGATAATTCATGGAAATACGTTTGAAAATTGGTGAGATTGTTCTAGTTTTAATTACGTTTTTACTTTCCCATGTTCTTTGTTGCTTAACGTATGAATTTGCATGTTAGATTTGTATTGTATTGAATGTGTGCTTTAATCTACTAATCTTCTTTGTTGTCTATTGTGCAAAAGGCCCGCTTTCATTTTCGGACATTACACAAACGATGGTCCCTCGATGGGGAGTTCGCATACCAAATATTTGCAACCCAACTTCTTTTTGTAAGACAATGCCGATTGGGACATTATCAATGATTTATCGCACCCCATCCAATCTTCAAATGGATATTTCCTTACTATCTAGAAGGATAATTTTTTAGGTCTAGGTGCTTCAATTTCCATTATTGTATTTTTACCCCATTTCCCAAAGGAAACGAACGCCACCTGACACTTGTCTTTTGAGAGGCCATGTTATATACTGCTCATAGCAACTGTTTTAACGAATTCCTCTGGGTGTACATTCAATCTCACTCTCCAAACCATTAAATCTATCCCCCAAACTCAAATTGCCCCCCCACGGGCATAGAAATGTATTTAAACAGCACTGAGGGGCCCCGATCCCACCTTTATATGATCAACTGAGCTTCATGAATTCTATCTTAAAAATAAAACAATCATTCATGCATTTGAATCCCATCCAGATAGTTACACAAAACCTCATGTAATAATAACACCTTCAACAGTTATGTGACGACAGTAGCTAGAACTTTCACTATTTCATTTCTCATGAGACACCTTTCTCTACGAAGCATCTTTACAAAGGTGCACATAGATTTGACAAGCATAGTCATGCTTCTCAGTGCGGGAGAATGATATTGCAGCACTGTGTGGAAGGGGAGGTGTGCATGGTTGTTACGGTGAAGCCGTTGTGACAATGGCAGGGATTCAACGACCTTTAGTGGCATGAAACCTGCAAGTCTAAATAACCACTCAAAATCAAATCACCACGTCTAGTGTACAAGCAGTCACTTCAAATTTAGCAAGAAACGTCTCAAATTGTAGTACCTCGAACACCATTTCCATGTTACCCATCACTCCACCAAAATGTAGTTGTGAAATGTTGTCAACAAACAAGATGGGTCATCGTGCGGAGATAGATACTACGGATCCCATGATGTGGAGATCCGTTCATGTCACGCCATGGTAGAAACATTGATGACTGATGGCCTATATGAATGTGAAACCCGCACGTCCCAACAACCACCCTGAAGACTTCCCATGACTGCACTATATTCATCGCCACTGCTTAGCATCGCCCATCTCCCCATGATTAACCGAATACCTTAGTTCAGATGCACAATCAGACCGGCTTCTTAGGTTCTTTCTAGAGCCATCGTCATAATTGGTCATTGGTGCAAAGTGCAAGGTGAAGCTGGCCATGACCTTGGCCCAGAGAATATTTGCACTAGCATGCTACAAAGACTCAGGATGGTGCTAAATAAATGAATGCAAGGATCCTTCCTCTTAGCCATTATCATCCTTTATGAAACCTTGGTTTATCATGCCTTTAATCCCTCCCCTACCATTGTTTGCAAAGTGTTGTTGAATGAATGAGAGGATGAGTTATCGGTGCTAGTATTTTAGTTAGTGACATCATCTACGAGAACGAAACTATAGAACGTAGTCACTAAAATGTTGTAAAGAGAACGTCTTCGTTGAGTCGGTCACTTGTACTGCGGCATCTGCAAACAAGATTTTTTCAACTGAAGTCGATCATTTCCATTTAGCGATCTCGTCCCTCTTCCTGGTGCCAAGAGGACATTGTGAAATTTGTCGTGGTCCAACTATCTATGTCATCATGGAAAATCATTTGTGCTTGATTAAAGCATTTTATTGGACACCCTATGGTGAGGGTCACACCCCCTCCAATAGCCAGCGAAGATCGTTGGAATATCATTAAATTATTGCTCCACAACCGTCAGTCAAACTAGTTTACGTTGATCGCAGGGAGGTGAGATGGTGCGATAGTGTGAAAGTGGGAGCCCGATGCACGTTAAGAGACCAATGTTTACCACCACAGCATAGTGAATTCCATCACACATTACCCCATGCCTTTACCAATTTGGAATCATGCAATCCATGTTGCTGAGCATGCAGCCCTCGTGCATTCTTATTTTCATTTTCATGGCCTCCACTGCCACTAGTTGAGAGTTGGTGCCAGCGTCGACACTTGTATGACTTGGAGGTGCATTCGATATTCTAAATCGTTGAAGGTGGTACGACATTTCCTTTCTCCACAATATGATCCATCATACAAGCCTATAAGAATTTCATTTGGTTGTGTATCATGCCTTGGTTACAAAGGACGCAAGGCATTCCTTAAACGTTGAATACCTCATGCAAATGTGCAAAGGACGGTGGCGTTGGCGGGTGAAAAAATAAATGTGGGAGAGTTGTTGGTAGCCGTTGAAATGGCTGAGTGAGTCGTAGACTCCACGAACACCAACACTGCCAAAGAGGATATAAAGAGAACGTCATCGGGAGAACGACTACCAAAATGCAGAACCTGTATTGAGGGTCACCGTCAGACCAAAGAGGACCGGGTGCTTCCATGGAATTTTCCACACTACCAACTCTGTGAATACCAGCCCAAATTGTCGTTTTGTTGTTTCTTCCTTCTAAGCCTTTATCACCCTACTGAAAGAATAACTCATTAACTCTACTGAAGGGGACTCATTCTCATCCAAACCCGATCACCATGGAGTCCATCGTTGGTCACATTGAAATCATACTTAAATATTTGGCATTATTTCGTCCTCCAACTTCGACACTTTTCTTGCTATGGGGCCAAAATCTTGCTTCAAAACGTTATGTTTTTTTATTAGAGTAATGAGTGTGATACAGTCGCCCACAGCCGATTGTCCCTTATTTCTGTAGCTTCATCATGGCAAAATTTAGTCCTTCCCCCTTCTACATCTATCAGGAATGTGAACATCCCAATGTGGAAACATAATACGATCAAGTCGTGCAAAGGATCATCTTAGGAGGAGATGACCTCCGCTGTGAAGAGAGTTGCAGGTTCCACACATGCGATTTTTGTTGAGCTAAAGGTTGTGGAATGTCGTTATGAAGATGTCAAGAGGGACGAAAATGAAGTGGTGGAAGCCTGTGGTGTGGGCTCCGCATTGGAAATCTCCATCAATGAAAGGAATGCGGGGAGTCATTACACACATCTCAAGAATCATTTAAATCAAGCCTCAACATATTTTGAAATGGTGTCAAAGCCACAAGGCTTGTGCTAGCAAATCAAGGTGGGAACGATGGCATGGAAGTTCAAGGTTAGGCTTCATTGTGAGAGGAATCCACCACCTGGATGATAGAGGTGATGATGAATGGATCTTTGAAACCCATGAAGGAGGAAGCTTGTAGGTGAGAAAATGCGGGTTGGCGCCTAAGAAATTTTGCGACAAAAACAACAAGCGACAAGGAGAGACTTGTAGTGCGGGTTCCACATGGACGAAGGTCATCGGTCGGCAAGTATCAAGTGTAAAGCTCTATTGCTTTCCTTGACCAATGTTAACCCAGGATCCCAATATGCTTTAAAACTGAAAGGCGCGAAGATTGGTGATATGCCAGCTATAGAAAAGTCGTTAGGGGAAACCGTCAAAAGCAGCAGGGTAGCCTTCTGCCCTGTAAAAAAAGTAATCAACTTGAAGGTACTATTAAAATATTGTTTAAGAGCAACCAAATTTAGTGCATGAGGGCACGCCGTGCGGGTGCATGGCAGACAAATTCCATTTTCTACGATGGTGAGATGAACGGAAACCACTATGAGCAAGCCCGTACAAAAAGGGGCAACGGCTTCGACAAGTCACAGACCCGCAGAACAGGAAGACAGTGAAGGTTTTCCATTGTGAACAGTGTTAGGGTGGAGGCCTCCCACGAACGACGGCCCACGAGTGTAGACCCGCTGGTGAGCGTGGACTTAGTAGAGTCTATCCATTAGGTGACAGAGGTCGGGCGGGGGCAAACTGCACATGAAGACCCGCAAATGTTTGGACTTAGACATTTTGAAGCAACGGGGTCGGTTGGTTTTGAAGCAATGGTGACGACTGAAAGACCAACTGCAAAGCCCATAGCATGGGTAGATGCCAAAGGTTGGCCATTGTGACAAAGGCGAAATGGGGAAAGAGATTCATAGAGGGCAACCCATAGATAAGGGCCCGCGGAGCATGAAGGACGCAATGGTGATGGTGAATGCAGAATCAACGTGTCGGGTGGATGTCAAGACCTGTCTGCAAGAAAACGGCATAGTGAAAATGCAAACATCCAAGGGAAACCCGTCAATGCGGGTCTGCAAGGGTCAACGAACACCAGGTGAAAAGCGAACAGACTCTAGTGGGAACTAGCCTACGAGGTCAAAGGACTTAGCAAAACTCAGGTACGTGAATTGGGCCATCATGAAATTGATCATTTTTAGTCTTAGGGACAACTTAGGCTAGGAAACGAGGGGTGCATGAAATCAGATGAGGTCAAAATGACCTGACCCAAGCAAAAGAGGGGGTCCCTGCCCGTGGCAGAGCATGTGTGCAAAACATGCACAACATCGCTGAAAGCATTTGATCTTCACAATTGATTACCGCGATGAGCGATATCGCCGTTTGCCTTTTCATATCACCTATTAGAGAAATTTTTTGGCTTCTTGGTTCCTCTTCAGCAAAGCACAGTCAACGTTGTTTCTTCCTTATGTCACACCATCGCAAAAATATTTCATCATCTTTTCTAGTTACTACGATGAGCGATGGGAAGGTTGAGAATGGAGAAATGTGATCTTGCCACTTGTCAATATCTGGTGTCATCGCTAGTTTCAGCCATCACCAAAATTACTCTCGACTCCAAATCAATTACCGCGATAAGTAATAGACTACTTGGATGTGTCTTAGTATCACTAGAGGTTCACCCTCACCAAAATACAAATGCAGCATTGTGACATTTCCGCAACAAGCGATGAAGGATATATTGGGGAATATTCCTTCCATTGGAAGGGTTATTACTCATCGCCAAAGTTTCAACATAACTTCAAGGCATTACTACAATGAGTGATGGAATTTAAAAGGTATTGTGAATACATGGATGGCTACGTGGCAATTCTATAAGGTATCATCATTGTTTTAAAGTACATTTATAAAAGCAAGGAGCGATGGTTGAGGATGATCATTGATAGTGTTTTAAATCAAGAAGATCAACGGCTAGAGTTTAAACTGGAACAACTACTTGTCAACTCACTCGCGCAAACAATCTATTAGCCATTAGTGGAGAATGCGCTCCAATTCTGAGTCATAAAGAGGGTAGTTGTTCATTTTTCTTCCATAATTGCAATTGTTGAGAGTTGAAGGACTAGCTAAGTGAAGAAGAGAAGGTAAAGCTCCTGGTAAGGCAAATTTTGAAGAACAACCTACTGGTTTTCTCAGGGAAGTTTTAATTTCTTGACCTTTGTGAGTAATTTGTAGCATCAAGTAGTCTAGAAATTGAGTGAACAACTAGGGTTTGTGGTCAAGATTGTCATTTCTTATGTTCAAAGGGGAATTGAATTATTGCACGAAGGGTTTGGGGTAGAGGAGTTAGGTTTGTTATTTTTTAGTTTGAATCCTATGAATTTAAGGTACTTAGGTTGTAATTCCCTATTATTTGAAACCCTAGTTTTATTATGATGTAAACATGAGTTAACCCAGTGAGTCCTCTGCCAAGCCTGAGAGGAAACCTACCCAGAAAAGGGTCAAAAGACCTAAACCCCAAGATGACCAGTCTAAACCTAAAGTATTAGAAAAACCTACAAAGAAGAGAATTGTGAAGAAGGATTACCCTAGGTTTTTGCAAGAGGCCCCTAAGGACCTGGCTACAAAAATTAAGAAAGTGGGAAAAATAAAAATTTGTGAAGGAGCTTTGATGTCTCATTTTGAGTATTTTTCCTTCGAGATTGGTGATGTAGTGTTACCACAGAGTGATTGGGACTTATTTCTTTATGCTTTCAAAAGAAGAACTGTAGTGTTACCACAGAGTGATTGGGACTTATTTCTTTATGCTTTCAAAAGAAGAACTGCAAATCACCCCACTTGTCACTTATGGACTTTGTGACATAGAAAAGTTGGTATGCCCCAATGTATATGTGGAGTTGGATTTAATACTTGAATTTTGATGAGGTGTTATGATCCAACAGATAGAACAATCAAAAGATTTCCAGACTATGTTTCTATGCTAGAAATCTCAAGAAGACAGATTATGGAGACCTCTAAATTGAATCCATCTACTTTTAAATCCATCAATTTTTGTAAGCTATACAATGAATATGAGAAAAATAGGTTTGGGTATAGTAAGAATGTCTTGCCTATGCACAGGAGGCATGACTTGAAAAGGAATGGTGTACCCTTTAGTCCTTTGGAGATGGAGCCATTTGATTGTGCTGACTTTGAGGACTATTTCAACAATACTAATTATGCATTATGTCAAGTTTTGCATAGGAAGTATGATATTAACATGGATGTTTCCCTGACATTCCTAGCAATTGATATTCAGAATAAGTATCAAAACAGTGTTTGGGATTATGCTTCCTATATTGCTAAGCATTTGTATGAAGACTTGATGAAGTTGAAAGATGCAACCCCTCCATTATCATATAGACACTATTTTCTATTGATGCACTTGTTGTTATGAAAAAGTAGAAAGGTAATGAGGAATTTTATGAAATTGAGAGAAAGAGACAACATGGATAATGAGTTGCATGTGTAGATGTGGACACAAGTTTGGGATGTGCACTATCTAGAGTCTGATCACACTTTGTTTTGCAATGTTTTTAAGTTATTGGTGCTAGAGAAGTTAGGTTTGAATCCCATGTATATAATTTCACAAGGTGTTAAGGAAATGTTCAGGCCCATGGAGTATGAGCGGGACACTAAGAATAAATTTAATTAGGGAGATTGCTATCTTCATATGAACTCTACAATAATTAGAATTTATAGAGCCCTAGTGCCACCTCACAAGTTTCCTATATATATGTCAAATAGACAAGCATTCATGGAAATAATGTGGCAACTAGATGCCATGCATAAGGAACACTTCAAAAAATCAAGGCATCCCTTATGAACCCTGATTGCTGATTTTCCTATTTTACTAGCACCTCAAAGGAAGCCATTGAGAGGTTTGGTTCTCTTTTAAATAACTACAAATTGAGACAAAACATTAAAAGGTTTTATGACCCTGAAGGGGTGATTTTTGCTGAGAGAAAAGCAAAGGGGTTATTAGGGAGACATCATTAGTTCCTCTATTAGGAGGATGTGATTAGAAATTTATCTTTTGATGAAGAAGTTGTAGTAAGGAAAAATGTATGGAAGAGGATATGTGCAATTGAAGAAAGGATGTTAAAGGAACATCATTTCTATGTCAGCCCTTATTTTGAAATAGAGGGTAAATTTATGCAAACAAAATTAATGCTTGGTGATTTTAATGATAATATTTTCTTTGAGAAAGTTAAGTAAGCTGTAATAAAGGCCAAGGTGGCCAAACAAAACCATGATGCACAATCAAGGAGCCAGTCAGCCCAATCCTCTACTCAAGGCATCCATGTCAAAGTAAAAGAGATAGGTGAGAAACCTATAGTCACTCCATTAGTGGCTTATTCAGCAAGTGAGCATATTGGTGAGAATTAAGTTCCTAAGGAGTCTCAAGAGCACATTCCCATGGAGGAGGAACTGGATCAAAAGTTTCCTGAAGACAATGATGATGCTTTGAACATAGCGGTCCCTCCTAGCAGATTTATGAAATGGGAATATGATGAGGCCAAGGATGAAAATGTCAAGATAAGGACCTGTGATGATTTCATGTGTGACAATGCTTTTGTCAAAACCATGGAATTTGGAGATTTTGTCATACATATAAAAATATTTGATATTAAAAGGAGAATTGAAGAAGCAAAAGAGAAATTTGATCCCTCCTTTCAAGAGGAAGCTGAGAAGGAGGAGGAGGATAAAATAATGCAAGAGATTTTTGCTATGTCACCAACAGATGCAAGGAAATTGGTGAAAGGAAGTGGGATTCTCTTATTGTTTGGGTAGGAATTATCATCTGCTATTGCACTAGATGCAATTAGGAAGGACCCAGATGCCTC